>SZWC01012783.1:3499-28052 GCA_023375785.1 Penium margaritaceum | reverse complement strand
GGGGGGGGGGGGGGGGGGGGGGAGAGGAAGAAGGTAGGGAGTGGTGACAGAAAGTGTATGAGGGGAATGTAAGTGGAGGTGTATGGCCGTTTGTGTGTGGGCTGTGTGTAGAGATGTACACTTGTGCCTTTTTTTAGTGATATGCTCAGTGACATTGGGATGGAGGGAGAAGGGGTGGATAGTGTATGTGGGGAGTGTAAGTGGAGGTGTATGGCTTGGTGTGTGGGCTGTATGTAGAATTTTGTACTTAGATATGTTGATAAATGTGTATGAGGTGTTTTGTGGTCATTAGATGAGGTGAAAGAGAGAGGAGTGAGTTGTGGGGAGTGATTTTTTTGAAGATTGTGGTGGTGGTTGGGAGAGGGAGGGGGTGGAGGTGGAGGTGGAAAATGTACATGGGAAGTGTAAGTGGAAGTGTGTAGAAAAAAAGAGTGTGATGAAAGTTAAGATGTACACAAGTTGAAGAACTACTGCACTCTTGAATTTTAAGAAGTAAAAATATGTCAAATTGATTGGAAAACTTTAAATATGGTCAAAATTAGTCACTCGTATAGTTAATAAAATAAGAAAATACTCAAGTTCTTATGAACCATTAACATTAAGAAACTATAATTGTGTGTAGGATAAGAGGAGAATAGAATGGAGGGTGAAATTTAGGATGGAAGTGTATGTGGGGAGTGCATAGGGAGGTGTTAGGATGGAGAAGTGTGATGAGATTACAAAGATACACTAGTGTACGTTATTGTGTGCATCAAGTAAGAGATAGGTAGCAGTGGAGGGGATTCCAGGTGAGAGTGTATATGGGGAGTGAAAATGGAGGTGAATCAAATACTGAGAAATACCAATTTGAATCAATCAAGGCCATTCATCCCTAGTTGTCTATGCGTCCCACCAAGCATCCAGTTGGCCATCCCCCCAAGAACCCACGGTCACTTGCCTTGGCATTGGTGGAGTCCATGATAGTCCCCACTACTGTACACACAACAGTGAAAAGTCATCTCCCTCCCACAGCAGCCAATGACAAAAGCTTGGACGATGAGGGTGACATCGATAACAACGAGGAAACGCCGAGGCCTCATAGCACTATCCGAGGTGCCTATGTCAACTGGCTTGGTGACGGGCACCTACCGCGTGTGCACCGGGCCATGCTTTACATTCAGAACGCATACCAAGCCCTCAAGCTCCTCCGCAAGTTGTACCACGAGCCGGACGGCCGTTGTATGTATGACCAACTCATGCCATCCACCGTTTGTCCATATTACAAATCCATAACTGTCGACCTCCTCCCCAAATTATGACCACTCTTGACGCACATGGTGGAGATCATGGTGCAAAGTCCAACGAAACATCGCACCCATGGAAACCGTGGCAGTGTAAGCTTCCTTGACCATTACCCCAGCTTTGCAGAGATTCTCATGGCCAACATCACCAAGATGCGTGCGGCGGGCATGATCATCAACTTGTCCAACCTACGCGACATCCTCCACACCGGCACTGAAGCTAACCATCCTGAGGAGCTACCCTCCAATGGCGGATCCATGAAATTTTCACGCTCATGGACTAGGAAGTTTGTGAAGGAGCGCATGAACTGGACCTACAGGTGTGGGACAACCATGGTGCAGAAGTTGCCGCCGGCTTGGAAAAACATAGTCCGTAGTATGCACAAGCGTGTTGCCGCACTCATGGTGATGAACAACGTTGAACTAGCGTTCATCATCAACAGAGAAAACACCGGCGTTAGTCTCGTCCCCTTGGGTACGTACGCCATTGCTATCCACACTGTCAAAGTTTTTGTGATCCCTATAGCCTTTCACATTCTAATGCATGGTTCGGTTATGGTGTAGGTGACCACACTTACGTGCCATCCGGTTTGAAGGAGATCACCATCCAAGCCATGGAAGACAAGAGGCAGATCATTGCCCTTGTTGCGTTGTCCATGGCTGGTGATCTCCTTCCCCTCCAGCTCATCTACGCAGGAAAGACTCCACAATGCCACCCAGACAACGCAGGTTCTCAGATTGTGCAAGACTGCGGGTTCCTCGTCACCCACACTGAAAACTATTGGGCCAATGCGCACACCCCTCGTGAGTAGATCATTCATGTCATCAGTCCATGGTACAAGCAGAAGTGTGCTGCCCAAGGGAAGGAAGTGGGGAAGCAGAAGCTCATCCTGCTGTTGGACGCATGGCGGCCCCACACCTTGACCGAGCTCCGCAACCTCATTCGGACAAACCACAAGTGGTTGCACCTCCTTTTCATCCCTACCGGCTGCACGTCCAAGGCAAAACCGACAGATGTTGGGTTGCAAAGGCCATCCAAAGCATCCATAGAGACATCCTACTATGAGTGGTCCGCCAACGAAGTGCGCACTAGCCTTGCTTCGGGGAACCATGGAAAGCTACATGTAGGCATGCCTAGGATGCAAAACATTGGTTTGAGTTGGGTGCTGCTGTCCTGGCGTAAGCTCCATGCCAACATTCCGCTAGTGAAGCGGGTCTGGTCTTTCTGTGGTTTTGCCATGTGCTTGGAGAGCGTGTTCCGTGAAGCTGCTGTCAAGGAGGCTGTCCATTCTGACATCCTTCTCTTCAAGGATCGCGTCATCTGAAGATGAAGACGTCATCGCGCCTTGAGCTGCTTCTGTTTGCTTTGTTTGATTTGTTCTGCTTGCCGGTTCTGCGCTCTGATATGTGTTTACTTTTTGAAAATGTTGTACACATTCCTTTGCACCGCTTTTGAACCCGACTGACCATGGAATCTTTTCAGCAACTCAATGATAGAAATGCCCCGTCCTTCACGGAATTTAAGAGGAATTTGTCTACTGACCTAAGAATTTATTATGGCGCGCTTCAATGGGATAGAATAATCATCATAAATGAATATTCCTGGCAGTAAGGTAACACTATACAAAACACATTATTGGCTAGAAACATATCTTCTACTCATACCCTATATGGGTACCTGAAGTGAGAGTAGACTAGCAGCGGGTCTTTTGACCCCTTTGAAGCAAACACCAGGACACACCCGTACGGCAGTCAAGAAAAAAATTGCCGCTGGTACGACGGTCCACAAGTCCACCAGCCACACGAGCAACAAGATTCCTTTGTACACGCGGCACAAAAAAATGCAGTTATGCCATCAACTATTGACAACCCTCCTCTTCCACCATCCACTGACATGGCAATGGTTGGTTTTATGGCCGCACCTGTCCAAATTCATTTTTCTGACAAGTCCTCGGAAATGCCGTTTCAATGCTCATCTCTTCTAGTGATTCACCGCTGATGGTCATTTGATCATGAATATTAGCAAAATCTTATGGCCTAATCCGACCGAAACATTCATCTTTGTAATGCTTGTGCCATCGTATCCCCTTTGAGAAGTTGCTGATCTTAGATCCATGGCATCGACGGTGAGCATGTATGTTCTCAACTTGTGCACTAGTTCTCATTTCTCATGCGGTATTAGATGTCCACCTCCACAAACACATGTTGCATAGACCTCTCTACGGGATAGGGGGGGGGGTACTGGATTTTGGAACCCGTTCTCCCTCCTGTCATCATGACGAAAGTGTATAGTGTGAGTGTACATGGAAGTGTAGTCTTTGTAATACACTTAGGAAGAAATTGGTACACAAGTGCGATCACGGAACTCCGTGGATCTGTCTTAAGCAAGGACACACTAATGTACCCTGACACCGAATAGTCCTCCAAACAGTCGTGCGTGGTCTCATACACTCTCCACGTACACTGCATGGGGTCAAGAACGGGATGTGGTGGTGGTGGGTGGAGTGGGGGAGGGGGGAGCGAACATAAGAAACATGTATGAAGTTAATGTTTTCCTCGGTCTGTCTCCAGACCGGAGCTTTGTAACTTGGATCCATGAAAACAAGTCATGAAGAGTGCACAGTATACAAACAAACCCACAAATAGGTAAATTCAACATGTCTCACACGTTTGGTTTGTCATGGTGTTGTCATGATTCAGAAAAAAAGATACAACATGTTTTTTTTTTTACGTACATTGAGTTCCAAATTTCATCTGAAATGACACATTCCAGAATAAATCTTACAAAGTTACTTTTTAAAGTTCAAAAGTCTTTTATTACATACTCTTCCAAAAATGAATCATGAAAGGAAGCTTTCCATGATGGTATTAAAAAGTTATTTATGTATGTTACCATACCCAATGTAAAGTAAACAAAACATCCTGGAAATGAGAATCACGTTGAGATGCTTTGTATGAAGTGCGAATACTAACACTCATGTTACTATGTTTTGGAAGGAGCTTGCCATCTTCCAAAGTATAGGAATGACATGTATCAAGATTTCTGAGAAGGTTTTCACATATGGCTTAATGTGAGGTGCACTATCTGAGGAGTGTATGAATTTGGGGTGATTGGTCTTAAATGCTTGCTGTCAATCACTTCTTGAGATTCCGTGATGTTCATCGGCTACTTCGAGAGAATTTTCCTCAGCTGGCGTGTCCTTACGCACTCACTAGAGTTCTCTCAGAAACCAGCTCCCTGTGACTTTTTTCTTGGTGGTGTCATCCTTGCTTATCACGGGCTCATAGGAGTAGATTCTTTGTTTCTGAACCTGGTGCTTCTTTCGGTCTGTCTTTCGGACAACCGGGCATCTCCTACAACTGCCGGGTTCTGTTCAGTTGTTGTTTGTACGCTTGAAAGCATATTGTTCTATTTTTGCCCGTTGATTCGACTTGGGAGGTTCCAAACACACTTGTGGGAGGGACTAAATCCCCAAACTTGTTTTTTTTTTTTTGTAGATTACTTCACTCTTACACATTTTCAAGCATATCGTTGCCATCTCTTCATTGCTTCAAGCACCGTCTATCATGTGGTGTTCCTCAAATCACTAAGGGGGTTTTTGCATTCCCTCATGATATCAGAGTAGTAGAGACTATGCCTCTACATCCTACCATACAGGACAAAGAAGCAACATCGAAGACGGGTCTGGGCTGGGCTGGGTGGGATGTACAAGTCATGGTAACAAAGAGCCCCTAAGCTAAGGACTCAGATCATGCAGATCTAACACAATGCTGGAGGCTAAACACTGCCAATTTTTTTCTGGCAACTTCCCTCGTTGTGCTTGCCATCTTGGCGGCGACGTTCAACGTCAACAACACTAGCACCAACAGGTGTCATATATTTCATTATCCAATAACAGCAGGAGCAAAAGCTGTAACTAAAGATGCTGCATTTAGCAGCAGCAGTAGAAGATTCACTCTACACCAAAAAAGGTGGCTGCAGCCTCAGCTTAAAACTTAGTTGAATTTGTAGCAGCTGTAGGAGCTGCATCAGCTAGTGCACTAACTACAACTGCTATGCTTGGCCATGGAAACAGCAACAGCAGCCCCTGCAACCACAACATCAATGCAAAGTGACAACAATCGTGTTAGATGCATGCAGCAATGGAAGCACCAGCAGTAGCAACAGCACTGGCATCAGCCATCATCTCCGTCACCGCTAGCTATTCTAGTAGAAACAACTATTGTTCCCTATGATGTTTTGGCAGAAAGAGCAGCCATGGGGCTAGCGACCCTGTGATCTGCATCTCCAAGTGAACAGTAGCACCAATTGTAACAATATCAACAACAGCAGATGCAATACCAGTAATGCTAGCAGTAGTTTTAGCAACAAAAACAGAAGCAGTGACGATATTCTATGCCTTTTCATGTTCTTTGCTAACGTGCTCTTTTTATTACAGCCATTCTCAGTCAAGACCAAAACACTTTGATTCTATCCCGGTGCTCTGGGAGACCTTCTTGCCCTCCCCCTTTTTTTCGAGACCCCCGCAAGTGGGAGCCTGGCCCCGTGCGCTGGCAGACCACCTTCCCCATGTCATTGGTTCTTATGGTACCCTTGGCTTCTGCGCTGAATTCCTTGGTCGGTCTTGTACCTCACCCCGGCTGGCGCTTGATACCACTTCCCTGCCACCCTACCATCTACAAACCGCCTTTTTTGTCCTATACCCCTCAAGCGTATCTCTGGCCAACAGCTCCATCCATTTCTTCTCAATCTCCTCAGTCTTTCCCTCTTGATACATAGCAGTCTTCATTTCCATTGAGTTGCCACATGGTTTGGACATGTCTGCTTTAGCCTGAGCTAACCCGCTCTGGGATCAACCTCCTGGTGTCCCTTCTCATGTAAGTTTGGCTTTTGAGTCCATGGGACTCTGTTGTTCTCTGGATAGAGCCCCTTAGGGAATGTGGCATGGTATGATTTTGTTGCTTGTCGATTAGATCTAGAACTGATATTTGTTCACTTTACCGCATCCCGTCTTGTGAGTTATGGAAGAGCAGAGAGATCTATTGATTTTTTTTTTCAATGCCCCTTAGTGCCACGTAACTCCTTCATCTTGTGTGTCGAGTGGCATCCATATCATCAATTTTGGAACCACTCATCATATGTGATTATCTCATGTCATGTTTGTATCGTTGGATCTGCCAGTGATGTCCATTTCATTTGTACAGGATCTGGCCAAATGTTTCCCATTAAGGGTGTTGATGTCCTCCATTTCTTTTTTACTACGAGTCCTAATGTTCTCTTTGTGTCTGCGCTGAAGGTCTTCTTGCCATCTGTCACTGCTATTGATGATCACGACGTAGACTTTGTTTCTTTCGTAGTCTGCGTTGTTAAAACTATATGATGTTTCCTTGTTTGCACCCTTGAGCGTGTTTTCCTTTTTCTGATTTTTCTTTTTGTTTTTTTAGATGGCCCAGGCAGAAATCCCGACCACTTCTTGAGCATGATCAGCACCACCGGTTCTTATGGTACACTTGATATGAATGTTGCATGACGATTCTGGGACGTGAGCGTTGTCTGGTTGTCGAGTCTCACAATGCTCTCTTCTTTGAGAGCACTTTCTCTCGCAATATTGCACGCTCTGTCCCATCGCGTACACCATGCTGCTGTTGAGGGGGAGTTGGTGTTGACAGCGTGCCCTTTGACAGTGTTCGTGCTTTGTTTCCAACTTCACACACACTAGTGTCATCCCCTGTTGCATCTACGTTGCCAAATGCATCATCCCCTGTTGCATCCGTGTCGTCACCTACGTCACCTCCAATCACATCCATGACTTCACATGATTCACCGCCTGTTGCATGGACATCATTTTCTTCATCGAGTTCTGTCATACCCGTATTGTCACCTGCATCGTCTCCTGTCGCATCTGCATCGTTGTCTACGTCACCTCCTGCCAAACATGCATCATTAACAACATGGTCTCCTATAGCTTTTGCATTGTTGCCTGTGCACATCCCTAGTCCAAGTGCATAATTGCTTTCAATGCTAGTGATTTTTCCTACATTTTCCATTGTGATGCCATCTACGGCCAATCTAGTTGCACCCGTATAGTTTCCTCTCTCCTCTCAATTCATTTGAGGGTCTCATGGTAGTCTCAGGACCTTTCAATGTGCGCCTCAGTATGTCCCACCTCCAAGTTGTACTGCTCTCGATGGCCCCTCAAGGTCCACAAGGTTTGCCCGCCTATTTCACGGTGATGTCGTCGGCCCCACACAGCCTGCTCCTACCCCTAGTCTTCATGCGCTAGGCCAAGCAGCAAACATTGACCTGCATAACCCCATGATTGGATACCCCATCATCTTTGAGTTCTATGGTACTGTTACGGTTTTCGAGTCTAGTTGGGCTACAGGAGGTACTTAAGTTCTCATCAAACTCATATAGAGTGCCACAATGGCATGCCCATCCAAATCAAAACATTGTGCAACAAGCGCTCCCTACTATGGATGCAGGCTATGTGCAACGAGGATACCATCAAGGAGCATGGTTTTTGAAAGAAGGTGGAGCCCCTGCTTGGTTGTAAGGCCATAGCTGCTCCTTGGGAAATTTCACGGGACAAGAGGCCTGATGGCTCAACGGAGCAGTAGACGGCTCATATTCTTACCAAGGGATTCTCCTAGGTGCTTGGTGTAGACCTTGATGCTACCTTTTTACCTGTTGATAAGTACATCACTGCAAAGGCCTTTTGAGAGAAGTGGCTCAACATGATTGAGAGCTTCACTATATGGACATAAACAACACCTTTTTACACGCCAAGATAAAGAAAGAGATCCATCTGGTATAGCCTCCAGTATCCGTTGACGACACACGTCTTGTGCAAACTAAAGCGATCTCCCTGTTGCTGGAAGCTAGAGATCCCCCCTACCTTGGAGCAAGGAGGGAATCATCGTAGCTAAGACAACCTAGCTCTATTCATGATTACTCCCTCTACGTCCTTTGTTGCCGTATTGGTCTATGTGGAAAACATCTTGATTGTATCCCAAACCTTCACACTATCTAGACTGTCAAGAATCTCCTCTAGTGTGTGTACATAATCAAGGATCTTGATCAAACATGTGTCTTCTTGGGTTTGGAGATTGAGCATGATTGCCAGAGTTGCGTGCTGCACGTGGATGAGGCTGGTCACATCAGGACCCTATGAGAGAGTTTGGTTGACTTGTTGGCCAGAGTTCCCTCCATAAATGCCTTTGACATTCATTGGGCAGAGGCTGCTCACGTCAGGAGACCAAGCTTACCTAGGAGAGCTTTTTGATATCACGACGTATGTGTGAGTCATGACCTCCATCATCTTGGATCACGATATGTGCGGATGCTGCCATTGTTGTGAACCTCTTGCCGTATGTTTCACAACATCCGCGTCAGCTCCACTTGGAGGTTGCATGATGCGATGTTTGGTATGCCATGTTTACCCAACGCTTAGGCTTGCGTTTTTGAGCACAACCCTTGTGGTTGTGGACTGATACACTGACTATCATTGGGTCAAGGATGGTGACGCATGTAGCCACTCAGGCTACATCTTCCTTGTCGGAGGTACCGCAGTCTCATGGGAGGGAGGCAACCAAGGTTGTGTAATGCAGAGTTCGATCGAGACTAAGAATGTCGTGTTGTTGCCGAGTTGTGCCGTATCATGCAACAACTTCACCAATTCATCCGCAACATCACCATTCTCTATGACAATGAGAGTATGAGTCATATTGCAGCACACAAGGCATATCATATCATTTTGTAGGCGAGCGTCTTGCAAGTGTCTGTATCATGTGTGCTGACATGCGCGAGCAGCGCAAGGACTTTCTTACAAAATCGCTCTGTCACGGCAAAGTAGAATTTGCAGTGCAAAATGCTGGACTCCTTGCACACAATTTTGCTCCTGGGTAATTCCTGTGAAGTTCTTGTTGCTTCCTTTCTCCGTCCATGGGTCTGTATGGCTCTGTGTTTTGTCCTCTGTTTTCAGCAGTTGTCCCTATCGTCTTGTGACCCACTCTTTCTTGTGGTGACCGGAAATTAAAGATCATGCGGGAGTGTTGGTACGTTAGCCATGGTGACCTCTTGACTTGTTGGCACTCACTTGTTGGTATGTACTGACGTTCATTCACTACTTCTTTGGCATAGTCAACAAAGTACTAATTGAACCTCAACACTCACGTCCTCATGTGCTCCCTGAAACCACTTCCTTAGTGGTGTTATCCTTGCCTGTTATTGGCTCAATTGTCCAGGAATCTTGTTCCTACACCTGGAGCTTGTTTTGGTTTGTCTTTCGGATAGCCGAGTAGCTTGTACAAATCCCCGGTTCTGGTCTATTATTGCTTGGGAGCTTGCAGCCATGTTCTATTTTTGCCAGTTTGTTGGTGTAGCGGATTGGATGCAATCCTTGGCCAACTAGGCCAAAACCGCGGTGCTTGAGGGTCTCTGAACCTCAAACCATCCCGTCCAACCGCCCACAGGGAAGGCACAACCGTTTGATCCACATGGCGCCGGCCGCGCGCTACACTCCCCTGGCCTAGGACCGAGGCGCCCTCGGCATCCACACATCGGACTCAAACCCCGACGCTCTGACACCTATGTAGCGGATTGGATGGAATCCTTGGTCAACTAGGCCAAAATCTTGGTGCTTGAGGGTCTCCGATCCTCAAGCCATCCCGTCCAATTGCTCACGGGCCAATGCCCTCCATTTGATCCACATGGCATTGGCCGCACGCTACAGTTGGACCCACTCGCTTCGACATGCCCTTGTGGGAGGGAGTACATTCCCACATCTGTATTTTTTGTGAACAATTTGCTCCTCTCTTACATAGTTGAAGGCATGTCTCTGCCATCTATCCACCATTCCAAGCATCGGCCATCTCTTTGTGTTCCTCATAGTGTACCACGTCACACATCATGTTGATAAGGGGGTGTGTTCTTTTTGGTAGAAGGTCGTTATCTGTACTAATACTCCAATCCCAATGGCAGATGATGAGGAAAATGCACCTTCATGCTTGCCTTCATTATGAGTCGGAAATGGAGATGCGAGCATTGGGAATGGGTGCAAATCCAATGGCAGCTCCAAATGTACAACCAATAAATGTGATTCTTGGCAGTCATGCCACTCCAACATCAACAACAACAAAGTTGGCAACAGCAGGTGCAACAATAGCATTGGACACCACCAGAGCTGATGGCGGTATTACCGGTGCCACGGTACACCGTTTCTTGTACCACGGTATCGGATATACCGCAGTACGGTGTTTTTTTTATGGTACCAGTAAGGTATCATTACCGACCTCTAAGGATGCCCCTCTCTTGTTCTGTGGTATTGTACCATGGTACAATACCGCAGTAAAATCATACACAAAGAGATGTATTTGCCATAACACTGGTAGCACGTTATGAATGTTGGAGAACTGAATGAGATTATGAATGATAACAAATCCTCTTGCGGCTAGTCCAAGCGAGATTGACGGCAACGGTACAATAATTAGCTCAGCTACTGTCAATCTTCCAAGATTGACGACACGAAGATGAAATGCACAAACCCATGCAAGTTACGTGGGTTTGCGCATTTCAACCTGCAGTTGCTGTTGGTTTGTGTACCTTCTACTCGTCACTAGCGACGCTCATGGATTACCCATTTACCCCATGTTGGTGGTATAGGGTAGAGGAGAGCGTGACGATACGACGGACATTTGGAGTATCCCAAGACTTCTCTAACACCTACGACAGTGCTGGCGAGATGTCATGGATGTGTTCTGGTAGCCTGGTTGGCTTGTCGGGAGCTAGGAGAGTGGCAAAATGCACCGCTCACCGTTCTCCACTGCTGAAGCCACTACCTCCCATCCTCTTGACCTCGTCCATGCTGACGTTATGGGCCCCTTATCCCAGGATTTTCTTGATGTCCTTGGCCGCTATGTACTATGCTTGACTGATGACTTCTCCCGTTATAGCTGGGTCTTTGTCCTATGCCAAAAAACTGATGTCAATGACGTTCTTGAGTCATGGCTTCCATAGGCTGAGTGCGCCTGTCTTCGGCCCATGCGAGTTTTTCGCAGCGACCGCGGCGGTGAGATCTTTGGACCCACCTCGCACTTCCTTGAGTCCCGTGGTGTTTAGCTTGAATCCTCCGCCCCTTACACCCCACAACAGAACGATGTGTCTGAGCGTTGGAACCACATCCTCGCTGATAGTGTCCTCTCTTAGGACACCATCAGCAAGGATCAGCCTCTCTGCCTCTGGGCAATCCCCTCTGTTCGTCTTTGAAGCCATGTCCTACATGACTTGGGTCTGGAAAAGCGTCCCTCATTGCCCTCTTCCCCATTCTAACACACCCTTTGAACGTTGGACGGGCCGGCGTGCTGACCTTTGCCTTACTCGTGTCTGGGGGTGTCTTGCCTCAGTGTGGGTCCTCACGGACCAACGGGATGGTAAACTGTCTCCTCGTGGTCGCCTGTGCATCTTTCTTGGCGTCTTCCCATTTTCAAAAGCATGGCACTTTTGGGATCCCTCCCATTGTTGTTGAGTCTCACGATGTGCTTCTCTTTGAACACATATTTTAGCTCGGCACTCCCCCCTTTGGTGGGTCCCTCTCTCCGCCCTCTCGGGATGGGGGTAGTCTTCTGTCCTCAGGGCCAGCTCTCCCCTCTGGGCATCCCTTGACACCCTCTGTCTCCCCTGCAGAAGAGATGAGTTCCCCCCTGAGCTCCTCTCCTTCCATGGGTTCTCCTCCTTTGGCCTCCACTGCGCCTTTGGAATCCCCTGCCTCACTTGAGTCCTCTGCTCACTCGCCCTCGGCCTCTTCCTCTTCCCCTACACTTGGCATCACGTCCACGCCACCTCCTGTCCTCTTAGCACCCTCTCACCCTGCTAACTCTCCTATTTCTTCTGTGCAGCCATGCCCTGTTGTCTCCTCCTCTCCAATGCGTGTCCCATCTATCCCACCTGTCTCACCTTACACCCGAGGTGGGCGTCTCCGGGTACTTCCGTTTCAGTCGCATCCCGTTGTCTCTGGTGATCCTGGTCTACGTGCTCTTGGTCTTACTACCTCTGTACTGTCTTTCATGCACCCAAGCACAGCACTTGGCTACTCTCTCGTCGAGCAAGAGTTTCACTCAGCTCTCTCCTCGTCTGTAGCTGGGTATGTGGCCTCGTGCTTTGCTTCCGCTGGCCTCTCTCCTCTTCCTACCGAACCATTGACTGTTCAAGCAGCCCGCACGGCCTCTGACTCCTCCTTGTGGAATAGGCCATGAAGGCCGAGCTCGACGCACTATCTGAGCACGGTGTGTACAAGCTTGTCGACCTCCCACCTGGTCGTCAAGCGGTCACCGCCAAGTGGGTATACCGTCGCAAGCTGAACCCTGATAACACACTTGAACGGTACAAGGCTCGTCTCACTATAAAGGAATTCTCCCAAGTTCCTGGTGTTGACTTTGACGAGACCTTTGCCTCAGTCGGCCGTTACACCACAGCTCGGGCTCTTCACAGCCTCGTTGCTCAGCATGGCTGGGAGCTTGAGTAGATGGAAGTGAACAATGCCTTTCTCCATGGTAAGTTAGACGAGGAGATATACATGGTGCAGCCTCCCGAATTCTCTCACGGAACAAGCCAAGTGTGGAGTCTGCGTAAGGCTCTCTATGGCTTGAAGCAGTCTCCACACTGTTGGAATCAAGAAATCACCGCCACCCTAAAAAAGCGGTTTTGGAGAAAACAATGTGGATCCTGCCTTATTCCTCAGTGCTTCCACCAAGCCACTTGTTGCCATCCTTGTCTGTGTGGATGACCTTCTCATTGCCTCCCATGAAGTTGCACCTGTTGCGGCTACAAAGTCACTACTACGAGCAACATACAAGATGAAGAACCTTGGTCTAGCTTGTGTCTTCCTGGGAATGGAGTTGGAGCGTGACTATGCACGTTGCACCTTGCACGTTCATCAGGCTGCATATTTCCGCAGCTTGGGAGAGCGCTTTGCCCCACTCCTCACAGTAGTCCCCATAGCGTCCACACCCATGATGCTCGCTGGCCAATCTCTGTGGAAGTCCTTGGAGCTGTCAAAGCTAGGGGAGACGGTCGATGTGACCGACTACCTCTGGGTCATTGGCTCCTTGATGTACCATGCCACAACCACATAAGCTGATGCTGCGTTTGTAGTGAACTTCTTGTCCCAGTTCGCCCAGTGCCCCTGTGAGAGTCATCTCAAGGCAGCATTGCGAGTGGTTCGCTACGCCCTGTCCACCCCTCGTGTTGGACTGCACTTTCATGCGTAGCCCTCGGTCGTGGTGAACGGCTTCACAGACAGTGACTGGGCACATGATTATGACGCTCGCAGTCAAACAGGGTACATCTTCTTGATTGGTGGCACTGTACTCTCCTGGAAAAGTGGCAAACAGGGGTGAGTTGCTCGCAGCACTGTTGAGGCTGAGTATATTGCTCTTGGTACAGGCACGTGTGAGGCTGTCTGACTGTGTCGTCTGCTACAACAGTTGCGTCAACCCGTCCGCTGCATCACTCTACGCTGTGACAACCAAAGCACAAAAGCCATTACTGAAAACAGTGGCCTTTATCACTCACGTACCAAACACATCAATGTGGAGCACCATTTTGTTTGTGAGTGCATTGTTGCTGGCATCATCCAGGTTGCTTGGGTGGATACACGCTCTCAGAGAGCTGACTTTCTCACTAAGGCCCTCAGCCGAAATGTCTTTAAAGGTGCTGTTCACTCCGTTGGTCTCATCTGTCCTCATGACCCAGGTTGATTAGCAATGGCGTGCCACTGATTGTCTCCCCTTGTGGTTCTCTCATGTGTGTGGATTGCTTGCCTGCGGGTCATTGGGGAGTGTTGAAGTTCGTTGGCCACTCACAACTCTATGACCTCTTGTCTCCAACATTCTTCACACACATGTACAGATTACATGACAATGGCCTTACCTGGGGAAGCGTCAGGCGTACCCACCGTGACTGGAGCCTCTGACGTTATCAAGCTGCTGCTAGTCCCAGGAGTGCTCTCTGGCACATACATGGTCATTACATGACTTTCTATGATTATGTGATGTAGTAGATGCTAGGGCTCGTACATTCTCGCTGCCATGCCCTGCATCATGCTTCTCTTGCCTTGACTGTTTTGGGGGAGCTGCATATTTCCCGGGTGCTGATCCTTAGGGGGCCATCGTGCCGGTTTTGGCCGTGCACTGGTGAGTAACCACCCTCGGTTGATTCCGAGTGGTTGGGCTCGACCCCCGGGTGGCGGCACTCATCCACCCGAGCGTGATGCTCATTGTGGGTGCGTGCTCACTGGTGTTGTGATTTGTGACGTTCCTCTCAACCTGTACAGTTTCCTGTGACCACTCGGCAGTGTCCATGCTCACACAGATCCCTGATGTGGACCAGGTGGCATCGAGGCGTCGTCTGGTGGTGGACTACCTGCTCAAAGCTGATCGACGGCCGCCCCAGAGTCCTGGATGCTGTCTTGGACCTTCTATAGTTTCTATGCAGGTTGTAGGATTTTATTGGTGGACTAGTCGTTGGCCTGATTTGCATGTCTTTGCATTGTGTGCCCACCGTTTGTTGCTAGATGCATGCATGTGACCAGTTGTAGCGTCTGATTTGAGATTCTGCACGTGTAGGTTCAGATGGCGTAGCGTTCTGACTTGTCTACGTTGAGTTAGGGGCAAAACAATGGGTTTGGGCCGATTTTAGGAAAGACCTCGCACTGCCGCGTGTGACACCCGCCATGCGCCGCGACAGGTACTTATGCCATTGACCTGTCATTTCTCATTTCTCTCTGCAAATGCTATTTGAAGCATTCTGACACTTTACATAGTGTCCCCTAGCCAGACCCTTGCCGTTGTGTGCATGACTTGTGACTGTCGTCACCGTCTGACAAGGCACTGACGCCTCGTCAGCGGCAATATCGCTAGGAAGCTTCCATGCATTTTCTCATGGTATCAAAGCAACGAGACTCCTCTCGCTAAGCTGCGCCACAGAGACGCAGCACCTGGAGCAGCAGTGAGAGTCACCGCCGCCGCCGTATCTCGGGACTTGTTGCGGCCGTTTTTTCAACGACAACATCATCACTCAGTCCCCACCACCACATCCGGTGAGCTGCGGCATTTACTAGCTCCTGCAGCAGCAGCACCACCACCACCACCAGGTGGCAGCAGCAGCCGTGTCTGGCTGCCAGCCCGTACAAAAAAAAAGTAGCAGCTCGTAGTAGCAGCTTCCGGCGGCAGCTGCGAGCACTGACAGTGCGCAGCGGCGGCAGCAGGTCGCAGCAACAACAGCATCAGCAGTTGCGAGCAACAACAACAGCGTAGTAGCAACAGTAGCGCAGCAGCAGCATTGCAGCTGCTGCAACGACTACAACGCAACAGTAGCGAAGCAGTAGCAGCGGAAGCAGCAGCATTGCAGCAGCACAGCTGCAGTAATGCAACTGGTGCGCAGTTTCTGTTGCGCACAAAATGCGCAGCACTGCGCAGGGCTGCATGGCACTGCACTGGCCTGTGCAACCCCTACGCAGCCGCGAGCAGGGGGTGACCAGGTCACCCCCACCGGTCTCGCGAAGTTCGCGTGACCTTAAGAAAAGAAAATTGCTGGCGTAAAACACGTTAGCGAAAAAAATGCTAGCGTCTTTTTTTTCCGCTAGCGTAAGAAATGCTGACGTCATCATCAGCTATGCCGACGTCAGCAATTTTGGGGTCAAAACATCAATTTTTCTAAACGTTTCAACTCCTCAAGAAATGCAGTCGGTTTCTCGTTCAGAGCATTTCTACGTTTGGTCCCATATTGAGCTTTGACATGGCTCCGATCGGTGACAAGGACAAAGGACCACCAGATCCTTCTTCCTCCTCCTCCGGGGTCATGAGTCCACGCTCACAGGCGATTGCGGACCTGTGGAGTCAGCAGGATGAGATACGTCGCCTACAGCAGCAACACACCGACGCCATCCGCACGCTCACTGATCTTCTTCAGAGTCAGTCCACGGCCCCGCAGCACACCTCTGGGGGAGTCGGCAGTGTCACACCTTCTGCACAATAGTCAACATCTACACCAAGGAGAGCGGCAGGACAGGACCCGCCACTTTTTGATCCTTTGGAGGAGGACCCTGATATGCCAGGCATGGACGATGACACTCCCGAGAGGGAGATTCACGTACTTCAGGAGCGTCTTTGTCAGTTGCAGACGCGTTCCGATTCCCCGTTCCCCGATATCCGATCTTTGTGTGAGACATACCTCGGCGACTTTCCTTGTCTCGATGTCTTCCCCATCCCTCGTCTTTCCCATCCTGTGGTTGCTCTCCCTACAAAGCGGCAACCTAAAGACTTCGAGATGCCGCCCCCACGATATGTGAGCGATGACAACTTTGACTGCTGAGAGATCTTTTCCAGGTCTGGGCCACTTCAGAGGGAATTTGGCCCTACTACCAAAGTCAGTACCAGGTTTGGACCCTGCTCAGGTGCTGACACCGGCTCGGGCGATGCGGGGACTTCTTTATGCCATGCCTCGCGAGACTGTCGTGGACTTTCGCCCCTTCCTTGGAGAGGCAGTCACAGGCGTGAGTGCTGACTCACGTCGGGGCTGGGAGCTGGCATTGTCCCTGCTTGCTGCAGAGACGCATGCCACCCGTGCAGCTCACATCCGCGCCTTCCACTCCCTTCGTCAAGGACCTGCCGAGCCCGTAGCCGCTTACTGGCAGCGCGCCATGCGCATCTACACGCGCCTTGGGACCACAAGAGGGACACATATGATCGGAGTCCGTCTTGAGCATGCCGACATCTTCACAAGGTACAGCGATGCTGCGCTCGAGCCTTTTTCCACCTCCCTTCAGCTCTTTCCTTGGGCGCATCAGGTTTTCCTCCAAGTGACATCCGCTCATGAGGCAGTCGTCGCCCACCCGGAGAGTTCACGTGCTACACCGGTCATCGCGTCACCACCTGCGCCTCTCTCGCCGTTCACTTCTCCATCCTCTGCCACGCCCTCCTCTTCCCCTTCCAACCCAGTTACCTAGACTCAGACACAGGGTGTGGCAGTAGCATCATAGGGGAAGAAGATCAGAAAGAAGCGAGGCTCGGGTCAACAGCAGTCACCGCAGCAACAATCACCGTAGCAGCAGTCATCAGGCGGTAGCAGTGAACGCAATGTTCACTGTTACGACTGTGGAGGCGCTCATCGCTACACCGAGTGCCAGCAGCTGCTCGACTGGGTGCGGATCACTCGCGGTCTTCAGGTTGCACACACACAACGGTCTGCGTCTAGCAGCATAGCCTCTAGTCGCGTGGCGACCACGACCGCAGCAGTTCCCGCTTCCCCACCGGCGAGCAGCGGAGACCAGGACCCCTGTGACCGCACCATCGCCGAGCTCCATGAGCTCCTGGCCCTTCGCTCTCAGGGAGGTGCGAGAGTGTCGTCACAGCCGGGTGGTTCACAAACTATTTGTTTGTCTGTTCTTGTCTCTGGTGATGACTCGTGTGGGGAAGCACAGCTGGCATGTGATGATGATGGGCCTGATAGTACAGATGGATTTCTGAGTCTCATCTGTGCGCCCTTCGTCGTTCTCCCTCCTCTGTTGCCGAGCGCACGTCTGCAGCCGAGTGTTCCATTGCCTGTTGCACCGTGATGTCCTCCAGTCGTGATTCGGGTGGCACTTGGATCATCGATTCCGGTGCCACTCACCACATGACATGTCGTCGTATTGATTTCGTTGTCCTCGGTCCTGTGGCGTCTGTTCGTTCCGTTCGCACAGGCTCTGGTCAGTCCTTGCCAGTCCAGGGTGTTGGGGTTGTGTACTTCGATGGTCCGTCTGGCCCCTTGTATCTCTCCAACGTGCTTTTTTTGCCTGACCTTGAGCTCAGCTTGCTCTCTGTGCATGCATGCACTTTGATGGGACTCTCTGTGGAGCACACTGTAGACACCGCGACTGTGACTGCTCTTGATACTCGCACTGTTGTTCTTCGTGCCTCTGTTGTGGATGATCTGTATCGTGTTCCTCGGATCTCTTCTTCTCCTTGCTCCCCTTCCCCTCTTGCTCGTGTGTTTGTCACTGATGTCCTGTATGCTGAGCACCTGCGCCTGCTGCATCGACGTCTGTGTCATGTGGGCTACGACAATGTGTTGAAGCTCATCAGGACACAGCCCGCCCTTGGTCTTGACGCGGCCTCTTTCGAGAAGCCGTCTAAGACCGATTGTCTGTTCTGCACTCAGGGTAAGATGCATCGCTGCACCTACCCTGACTCCCGTTCTCGATCCCTTTGCCCCCTCGAGCTGGTCCATTCGGACCTTATCGGTCCTCTCCCTGTTGAGTCCTTATCTGATCGGGGCCGATATGTCCTGACCCTAACCGATGACTTCACCCGTATGCGGTGGGTCAACACCCTGCGCCAGAAGAGTGATGCCGCTCTCGCAGTTCGTCTCTGACTAGTGATGGCTGAGCGTCAGTCTCGCCACTCGTTGCATACCTTCCGCTCGGATCGCGGCGGCAAGTTTCTTGGCGAAATGGACAGTTTCTTTGCTGAGCGCAGAATTTTTCACCAGGTCTCTGCTCCTGCCACTCATTAGCACAACGGTGTCTCAGAGTGCTGGAACTGCACCATGGATGATGTGGTTCGTGCTATGCAGTCTGAGTGCGACCTCCCAGAATCCTTCGTCTTCGAAGGATTCGCCTACATGACGTGGGTCTGGAACCGCCTTCCACATGGTCCTCTTCCTGACCACGTTACACCGTATGAGCTCTTGTTTGGCCACCGTGCCGATTTGCGTCTTGCTCGTGTCTGGGGCTCAGTGGCTTCTGTGTGGTACACGGAGGATCAGCAGGGGTCCAAGGTCTCTCCGCAGGGTCACTTGTGTGCCTTCGTTGGTATCTCCCTGAGGTTGAAGGCCGGGCGTTTTTGGAACCCCGCATGTCGTTGCATTATTGAGTCTCGCGACGCGCTCTTCTCTGAGTCTCACACCTACTGCGATCTGACCGCGATTGTGTCGATGTCTGTCACACACGTTTCTCCGTGTGAGGCTTCTTGACGGATGGGGGAGTCTGAGCCTACGAGCACCTCTCGTCTGGCCGATGTGTCCGTTCGAGCCCCCTCCACTTTTCGATCTCCGGCTCTTGATGACCCGGCGATCATCGTTGTCGGCTCAGAGACCTCTCCCGCCCAGCCTGTCTCCTCTCCTACACCCTTGTGCCCCACAGACACCCATGATGCCTTCCCTCTGTCCACCGGTACTCCTGTCTCTATGGGCGGTCCTGCTGCCACTCCCAGTCATGCATCTCCCATCCGTTCACTAGCCTCTCCGCCCACTACATCACTTGCCCCTGTGCCTCAGTCCTCACCGGATGTGGTCGTGTCTATCTCTGAGACTGCGGTCAGCCCTTCGAGCCCAGGCTACTCGCGTCAGCCCGGTGGTCGTCTTTGACCGTTGGGCTCCAAAGCCAGCGAGTGTTAGGTCCCGCACCCAGGCGCTCCACTTGCAGCGTTGCGAGTAGCGATCCCGGCACAAAGGCCCTCGGCCTGAGTGTCCGTACAGATCACACAGAGGCACATCCAGAGTTTCATGTAGGGCACGATATCGTCATTCGCGAGTTCCGTACCGCTTGTGATGCAGCAGCTGACCTTGTGGTCGTTAGGCCTGGTTCTGAGGCGTGTGCACTCACCACTCAGAGCTCTCCCTCATTCGCGCCTGATCCGAGTACACTGAGGGACACCCTCTCATCAGAGGATGCCAACGCCTGGCGTGCCGCCTGCGAGGATGAGCTTCGAACCATCCGAGAGCACGGAGTTGACAAGCTAGTCGACCTTCCACCTAGGAGGAAGGCGATTCAGGTCAAGTGGGTCTTTCGCAAGGTTAAGCCAGATGGCTCATTGGAACGCCACAAGGCTCGCTTGGTCGTCATGGGGTACTCTCAGGTCAAGGGCGTTGATTACAGTGACATCTTTGCCCCTGTCGGCCGCATAACCTCAGCTCGCGCTCTGTTTGGTGTGGAGGCCCAGCATGACTGGGGACTGCATCAGATGGATTTGAACAATGCGTTCCTCCATGGCTCTCTGGATGAGGAGATTTACGTGGCCCAGCCACCAGGCTTTGAGGAAGGTGACAAGGTTTGGCGCTTGCGCAAGTCCTAGTACATACTCAAATAGTCTTCTTGGTGCTGGAACCGAGAGATCACAGGCACTCTGACTCGTGGAGGATTTGTACAGAGCGAGGCAGATCCCTCTCTTTTCCTCCAACAGGCACCTAAGCGGTTCGCTGCCATCCTGGTCTATGTGGACAACCTCCTGATCGCGTCTCCCTCCATGGAGGCTGTAAAGGAGGCTAAGGCGGTCCTCCAGACTTCTTAGCATGGAGATTGTACGAGACCGCAGACGTCGGACGCTTCTGTTGCATCAGACCTGATACGCACGCCTTGTGGGGGAGCGCTTCAGTGACCTTGGCGTAGTGCCAACGGCCTCCACACCTCTCACACCTGACGGGCAGGAGGCCCCGAAGGTGGACGATCCCACACAACTGGGGGAGACAGTGGATGTGACCTTGTACCTCCGCCTCATCGGATCATTGATGTACCTGACCACACCACACGCCTTGACATCGCTTTTGCCGTCAACCTCCTTGCATAGTTTTCGTAGACTCCACGTGCTAGAGCCCTCTAGGCCGCTGTGCCAGTGGTGCGGTACGTGGTTTCCTCGCCGTGCCTCAGACTCTTCTTTCGCCGGCAGTGTTCGGTGGTTCTTGACGGCTACACGGACAGGGACTGGGCCTGGAGCCCAAATGGGCGCAGTCGCACCGGTTACGTGTTCCTGCTCGGTAGTACCGTTGTGTCCTGGTGTAGTGGGAAGCAGGGTTGCATCGCACGTAGCTCGTCGGAGGCAGAGTATGTTGCTATGGGTGCAAGGGCTGCTCAGGCAGTGTGGCTACACCGCATGTTCCTTGAGCTGGGTCAATCAGTGCCCGCCATTCTGCTTCGTTGTGACAACTAGAGTGCTCTTACCATTGCGGACAACTCTGATGTCTTTCATTCTCGCACGAAGCACATTGCGGTTGAGCATCACGTCCTCCGTGATCTGGTGGAAGGACACGTGATCTCCGTCATATGGGTCGGCACTGACATGCAGCGTGCTGACTTCTTCACGAAAGCACTGGCGCGTGGGAAGTTTATAGTGGCCATTCGTTCCGTTAGGCTTCGTCCCTTGCTCGGTGCGACTAGCTACTGGCGTCCCTACAGAAGCCTGCTAGGGGCTCATATGAAATGGAAATGCCTAGGCAGCAGGTTGGGGCAGCATCGTTGTTGATGTAGTGTGCGGGCTTCCACGCTCGTTGCTTAAGTCAGCTGCCCCCTCAGTCTNCTGCTCTAGAGTCTGAGTCTGGAAGCTCTGGGTTTGTTACTCAGAAATGTGCGCGCCAGTGTTAGCGTCAGAAAGCAGCTGAAAACTGTAAGTGACTGATTAGGAATGAAGAATGAACAACAATGGGAGACCCCTCCAAGTTCTAGGCCCCCCCCAGCTCTGTAGAGCTTGTTACTCAGTTCATCAGCCAATCAGAAAATAGCTCAGTTCTGGCTGGCAGGTTTTCTCGGTGAGGCCTGCCAGGCAGCCGACAGCCCAAAACCCGGGCGTCGTTCGTTTTGCCTGAAAACTGGACCATACCATAATACCGACGCTGCGAACGCAGTCGTGCGGTCAGAATCTGCTAGAAAAATAGTAGCAAGGAGTTATGGCAGCCTAAACCCAGATAGTGCCCACAGTGGTTTATGCTGCCAAACAGGGCCATGCAACGTGCAACTGGGACCCTAGGCAGTGCATGACGATGCAGACGCGATGGGACGCGCTGGACGCATGCAAGCAGCAACTGCTGTGTCAATGACCGCCGGCAGCACGACCGCCGAGGAGGCCTGCCGATGGAGCTGAGCGCGTCGCCGGAGAGAGGAGGCTCCAGCGAACTGCGAGAAGACCTCAGCGTGCGTCGGCTCCACCGGACGACACTCCATCAGCGTCGAGTCTCGCCGTCAGTCATCTGCACGCCGATGTACACAAGCCGGGAGGACACAACAGAGCACAATGAGATATGCGAAAAAAACCAACACTCCCCCATGACTCACAGGCGTAGTGCACATGGGCGGACAGGGACACGGTCAACATCCAGACTCCCCCAGGACATGCAGCAACGCAGGCAGAGATAAAGAGAGAGCCTCTCAAGGACGTACGCCGACCGAACTCACAGCCTTCTTGAACGAGTCGCGCTTCAGTGCCTTGGTCAGGAAGTCAGCCAACTGCCGTGCTGTCTCAACCCACACGATGCTGATGCTGCCGTCATGCAACAATGAACGCACATAGTGATACTCAACGTTGATGTGCTTTGTGCGTGTGTGATGCATGCCGTCCTTGTCGGCGATGGCCATGGCACTCTCATTGTCACAATGCAACGTGATGGATGGGACGGACTGACGCAACTCGGACAACAGACGACGCAACAACACACTTTCACACGCGCCCGATCCAAGAGCCACGTACTCAGCCTCAGCAGTGCAGCGTGCAATGCACCCCTGCTTGCCACTGCGCCAGGACACTGCCGTGCCGCCAATCAGAAAGATCCAGCCTGTGCGACTCTTACCGTCCGGACTGCCGGCCCAGTCGCTGTCGGTGTAGCCCACTGCGACAACAGACGGTTGACGGCGGAACATGAGACCTCGCCGAGGAGTCGAGACGACATAGCGCAGTACTCGGATCGCGGCCTCGTGGTGGAGGCGACGCGGCTCCTGAGAAAACTGGGCCAGGAGGTTGACGGCGAACGCGATGTCTGGACGTGTCGTCGTCGCTTGGAACATTAGTGACCCGATGACTCGCAGGTACGTGGTCACGTCAACTGGCTCCCCCACAACAGCTGGGTCAGGACTCTTCAGCTTCACCTGGCCATCGGGCGACATGGGTGAGGATGCGCTCGGCACGAGTGGCAGGTCCTCGGCGCTGGCGCGCATCCCACCTGGGGCGCGAGAGGCACACGCTCTCTCAGTCCGCTCCACAGCACGCCCGGAGGACCCAGCCACCTTGCGCGAGGCACGAGCCTCTCCTGAGGCCGCACACTGGGACGTTGCCTGCGCCGATGAGCTGGCTGCTATCCGACAGCCTGGGTCGGAGGCTGCCGCCGGGGCCACGTGTGTAGCGCGGCAAGACGTGCGACTGCGCTGAGTCTGATGGGCCAGTGGAGGCGACTGGGGCTGTCGGCCCAGAGAGATCAGCGGACACGACGGGGGCTGCCGGCCCGGAGGGACCAGCAGACGCGACTGGGGCAGCTGGCCCGGAGGGACCCGCGGACGCGACTGGGGCCGCTGGCTCGGAGGGACCAGCGGACGCGACTGGGGAAGCTGGCCCGGAGGGACCAGCGGACGCGACTGGGGAAGCTGGCCCGGAGGGACCAGCGGACGCGACTGGGGTAGCTGGCCCGGAGGGACCAGCGGACGCGACTGGGAACGCTGGCCCGGAGGGACCAGCGGACGCGACTGGGGCAGCCGGCTCAGAGGGACCGAAGAATGTGTCACCCGGACGCGGTAGGACGGAGGACGGACTCACCACTCACCACTCGCCGTAAGCGAGCAGCGAGCAGCAGCTCGCTGCTGTCTGCGAGCAGCAGCCCGCTGCTCGCGGCAGACAGCGGGCTGCTACCCGATGTGACAGAGAAAAAAAAAAAACAGAAACAACCCCATCCCGCAGCCCGCAGCAGCAGCCTGCTGCTGCAGCCCGCAGCAGTAGCGAGCAGCAGCTGCAGCCCGCAGCAGCTGCAGCAGCGAGCAGCAGCAGCAGCAAGCCGCAGCAGCCTCAGCAGTCGCAGCAGCTTGCAGCAGCCGCCGCTGCAGCTGCAACTGCAGCCACAGCAACTGCAGCCGCAGCAGCAGCCGCAGCCGCAGCAGTTGTAACAGCAGCTACAGCCACAGCAGCAGCAGCAGCAGCTGCAGCAGCACCTGCATCAGCAGTAGCAGCAGCACCTGCATCAGCAGTAGCAGCAGCCACAGCCGCAGCGGCAGCAGCACCAACAGCCGCAGCAGCAGGAGCAGCAGCAGCAGCAACGGCAACAGCAACAGCTGCAGCGTTTGCAGCAGCACCATCAGCAGCAACAGCGGCGGCCCCAACCCCACGACTGACGTCAGCATCCCGCTGCTGACGTCACTGCTGACGTCACTGCTGACGTCATCAACAAAGAAAAACAAGGGGGGGGGGAGAAAGGGAAGGGGGAAAACCAAAGGGGTGGGTAGAACTCCCACCACCCCTGTTATCAGCAAAGACAAAAAAAAAAAAAA
>SZWC01012782.1:59730-82470 GCA_023375785.1 Penium margaritaceum | reverse complement strand
TCTGTACGACTGCGAGCGTCGGTGTCATGTGCCCAGTCGCTGTCTGTGTATCTAGCACAGGCCGGTGCGAGCAGTGGAAAAAGCATACCTGACAACACGCAGTGCAGCCTCCATGTGTCGTGCTCGAGGAGTCTGTGAAAACTGAGCAAGGAAGTTCACGGAGAAGGCAACATCTGCCCTGGTGGTCGTGGCCAGGTACATCAGTGACCCTATGATGCGAAGGTAATCTGTCACGTTGACTGCCTCCCTCAGCTTAGACACATCCAGTGTCTTCAGCAGCCTTTGCCCAGTTGGGGTCATAGGTGTCGACGCTGTGGGAGTGGACTCAAGCAGGGAGACGAAGCGCTCCCCCGGGCTATTAACGTATGCAACCTGGTGGACATGAAGCGTGCGACGAGAACGGTTGCGTTCCAGCTCCATGCCGAGGAAGACGCAGGCTGGCCCTAAGTCTTTCATCTTGTACGTTGACTTCAAAAGCGTCTTCACAGATTTAACAGCAGCCTGGCTGGGCGACGCTATCAGCAGATCATCCACGTAGACGAGATTGGCCACAAAGGGGATAGAGGGTGGAGTGACAAAGAGAGAAGGATCCATCGTACTACGTCGGCAGCCTCCCTTTTCAAGGGTGGAGGTGATTTCTTGATCCCAGCACCGAGGCGACTGCTTAAGGCCATAGAGGGCCTTCCGCAGTCGCCAGAATCGGCCAGTGCCATCAGAGAAGCCAGGTGGCTGGACGATGTAAGTATCCTCATCCAACTGTCCGTGGAGGAACGCATTGTTCACATCCATCTGCTCCAGCTCCCAGTCGTGGTGGGCCACAAGACTCAACAGTGCTCTAGCTGTGGTGTATCACCCGACTGGTGCAAACGTCTCGTCAAAGTTGACGCCTGGGACTTGGGAAAACCCCTTAGCCGTGGGGCGCGCCTTGTACTTGTCGAGTGCACCATTGGGCTTGTACTTGCGCCGAAAGACCCAACGAGCATCGATGGCCTTGTGCCTAGGTGGGAGATCAACAAGCTCATACACCGCATGATCATCAAGGTCGTTGAGCTCAGCACGCATTGCAGCCTCCCACTGCTGTGCGTCGGAGGCTGCACGTGCTTGATGCACCGTGGTCGGTTCAGGGGGCAAGACAATGGTGGCCGACGTGGCATGACACTCGGCCACGCTACTCAAGACAGTAGCTTCCAAGGCTCGCTTGTGCTCCGAGTAGAGGAGCGCGTAGCCAAGGGCGGAACTAGGGTGGACGACCCCGGTGGCCAAGCCCAGCGCGTCCATGCCGGTAGGGTGAACAGGGGAGCGTGCCGTCTGAGACTGAGGAGGGGTTGCGGAGGTAGTGGAAGTGCGAGAACGGTTCGGGAGCGCACGGAGATGCCCCCCCGGACGAAGGATGAGATAGGAGCAGTATTAGTGGTGGCATGCGGAGCCGGGTCTGACACCCGAACGAGAGAGGCCACGGGTGAAGCGGCAACCGGAGGTGTGATTGGGCTGGACGACACAGCGGGAGACGATGCAGACTGGGGAGAGTCGGCGACCGGAGAGGACGGTACATTGGAGGAACTGGACGGAGACGATACGTCAAGGGAAGAGGACATAGAGAAGGTAGGGAAAGGTCCGGACGACAAGGACTACAACTAGGGTGAGAGTTGCAGTGTAGCAATAGGGACTGTCGGAGCGGCAGGACCGACATCCCCTCGCAGCCGAGAGAGGGGCAAGAGGGCGGAGTCTGGGGATAGGCGACCGAGATCCCGAAGGAAGACCGACTCAGAAAGCAAGGCATCGCAAGACTCGACGACGCGTTGGCGAACAGGGTCCCAAAAATGCCTCGTTGTGGAATGCGCAGACACTCCGAGAAAGGGGTATAGACGACCGCGAGGGGCCAGTTTCCCATCACGGAGATTGTCGGGCAGCCAGACAGAAGCGATACTACCCCAGACTCGTGCCAGACGAAGTTCGGGCTGATGACCATGCCAATGCTCAAACGGGGTGACAGTACGAGGGAGGGGGCCGTGGGGAACACGGTTCCAGACCCACGTCATGTAGCACATAGCTTCGAAGGCAAAGAGGGGTGGCAGACCAGACTCAGACAGGAGCGTGCGGACACCGTCGGCAAGCGTCTGGTTCCAACGTTCAGAGACACCGTTCTGTTGAGGTGTGTACGGAGCTGATGTCTCTAGACACACCCCACGAGACTCGAGGAGAAAAGCGGTGGGACCAAGGAATTTGCCGCCACGGTTGCTGCAGAAGACGCGCAGCGACCGTTGATAGGCACCCTCAGCCTGAGCAAGCCATGACTGAACGACAGAATAAACATCGCTCTTCTGACGGAACGCGAACACCCAGCGAAAGCGAGAAAAGTCATCGGTAAGACATAAGACGTAGCGACCCACGTCACCAAGAAGGTCATGAGGCAGAGGCCCCATGACACCCGCATAAACACGATCGAGGGGATGAGAAGAGTGGGACTCAGAAGGAGAGAAGGGAGAGCGATGCATCTTCCTTTGTGCACAGTCAAGACAATCAGCACGACAAGGGGCAGGGAAGCTAGAGGATGAGAGGTCGAGAGCAGGCTGGAGGCAAAGCATGCTATGAATGGCATCAGTGTGAACATGCCCAAGGCGACGATGCAAGAGACGGACAAGGTCAGGGGCGAGTGAGGGTGCAACGTGAGCAAGGGCGATGCTGAAGGCAGGAGATGAGGGTGCATGCAAGGGAACACGATAGAGTTTGCCGCACTTCACGCCACGGAGAACAGCACGCTGAGAGGAATGAAGAGAAACAGTGCCAACACCACGGCCAGCAGTAAAGTCCATACCTTGATCATCCAGGGATAGCATAGACAGCAGGCTGAGCTCTAGCGAAGGCACATACAGAACGTGAGGTAGGTACAGAGCACCACTGGGTCTAACAAAGTGCACGACACCCACACCTTGAACCGGCAGCAACTGACCAGACCCAGCACGAACAAAGCGAACAGAACCGATGGGACCTAACGAGACGAACGAGGACCGCACGGACGTCATGTGGTGGGTCGCCCCGGAGTCAAGGACCCAGAGGCCACTGGAGACACGCACAGAGGGCAACACAGTGGACATGGTGACGGTGCCAACGGAGGACGGAGACAAGGTACGAAGGGAGGGACGACGAGGAAGAAAGTCGGATTGCCAACGCTCAATCCACGGAATGGACTCACACAAGGCACCCAGAACGTGACCTGAAGGATCCCTACGCAGGACACCATCAGTCTGACACACAGGACCTCTGGCCAAGGATGCAACACTCTCACCTCCCTGATCGCGAAGGCGGAGAAGCTATAGGAGGGACTGCTCAAGGTGGTGCTTTGTATCACCGCGATCACCATCCACAAATGCCGGCGGAGCTGGTGTAGATGCGCCGGAGGAAGGCGGGAACCACGGTGGAGCGGTGTAGGCAAAAGACGGGGAACCAGCATACGCAGGGGCACCGTAAGGAGGTGGCCAGCCCCAGGGGTAGGGGCCAGGCGATGGAAGATAAGGTATGCCGGATGCGGCGTGAGCCTGAGCTGGAGGTGGGGCGGAGTAGCGCGAGGGACCACTGGAGCCAGATGGCGAGGGTGCAGGGGTTGAGCCGAAGGTGCGAGCCCAGTGAGCGTGCATGGCCCGTGCAAGGCGGAGGTCGTCCGGAGGAGCAGGGCAGGTACGAGCAGAGTGCTCAGTAGAGCCACAGTTCCAAGACACGACTGCGCCCGGAACCCGAGAGGAAGCGGCAGTACCCTTGTCCTTGGCCTTGCCCTTGCCCTTCCCCTTGTCCGTGCCACGACCTTGGGAAGCGAGGGCAGAGGCAGGAGAGGACAAGGAAGAGGCGACAGAGGCGGGGGAAGATGTAGCAGAAGAGGAGGAGGGTGCAGTCATAGTGGTGAGAGCAGCAACCCCCTCGATAGAAGAACAATGGAGGCGCTTGTTCTAGAGACTGGTCCACCAGGCAGCAAGGCGCTCGGACGTAAAGTCCCGAAGAGCACCAACTCTAGTCGGCAACCTAGGCGGGACCGGCTCTGACGTGAGGCGTTGTAGCTCATCAGCTTTGACATCGCGAAGGAGATCGGAAAGCTCAGGAATGAGACCGTTGACCACGGTCAGAACGGCGGAGAGCTGGCCAGGTGCTACGTCGTCAAGCTCACGAAGGAGCTTGAGACCGCGAGCCCAATAGGCATGAGTGGTCTCATCAGCACGCATCAGGAACATGTTGAATTGGACCGTAAGTGCGCTTTGAGCGGCTTGGCCAATGATGGTGGTACGGCAACACAGCATGGCGTATGCGCCAATGGGATCAGTAGGGCGCTGGACAGCAGGGTCAGCATTGTAGGTGCCAACATTGTCAAGCAGCGATTCAGGGGCAGCAAAGATGAGAGCGTGGACAGCACGGGTAGACTCAGCAGCAAGCGGTGTGAAAGGAGCAACAGCAGGGGAGTAATACTCCCACAACTGCTCTCCTTGAGTCCAGGCGCTGAAATGCACCTCTCAGGAGGAGAAGACGAGCCCAGAGGTAAGTGCAGGGGGTTGAGAGAAGAAGTCATGCTGGTGAGGCGCAGGAAGAGTGATAGCAGTAGCGGTATTGCCAGCGGCAGATGAAGTGCTAGAGGAAGAGGAGGTTCCTGTAGAAGGAGTGGGGTTGGTCGCGACAGACGCAGTGGGGAGGCGACGCAGCACTATGGCGGCAACCTCATCAGCAAAAGTGGCACGATTGTCCTCACCGAGCTTGAGATGGTCCTCAGCCTCTTGCTGGGTCACGCGAGCGAGGGCCAGCTGGCGCTGAAGCGTCGCTACGACTGACTTGTCATCACCAGGCATGGTGACGTCGGAGGGGCCCTGCCAAAAACATTTCGGCAGATTTTCCCCTGCCCCAGTGGACGTGGGACAACTGGGACTGCCTTAGGCACGTTGGATGTGCTGTAGGACAACCCGACCCAGGTCACATAGCCAAGCCACAGTAGAGGAGAGAGACAAAGTCTCATTCAGGAGAGAGAGAGAGAGAGAGAGAGAGAGAGAGAGAGAGAGAGAGAGAGAGAGAGAGAGAGAGAGAGAGAGATACCACAAGCCCTCACGAGGGGCGAGGTGGGCTACGAAAAAAGGCGATAAGGGGTGCAACAATGGAAGCAGCTGCAGCATACAAAATAGAGAGGAGGGATGCAGCTGGCACTATCAGGTTCTGAACGCCAGTGGTGAAGGCAACACCCACAATAGGTAGGACTGCTAGTGCATAGATGGCCGTTGCTGTGAGGATGGTGATGTCAGAGGGTGCAGATGCAGCAGATGCAACGGCAACGGCTGTGGAGTTGCGGATGGCTGAAGCGACTATAGACACAGCAGAGGCTGCACATGCTGTCAAGGAAGCCACAATAGCTGCAGCTACGGCTAGCTGCGTCCCAATATCTGCCGCTGCCGCACCTATGGGTCCAGCTACCACTGCGGCCTCGGTGTATGACTACGCAGCACGTCCCGCGGACGTTGAGGCAGGGGCGCGTGCTGCGCGGGCTGCTGCGGCAAATGTGGCGGCAGCTGCAGCAGCGGCGTCTATGACAACGGAAGCGGCTCGGGTGAGCTTATGTGCAAGCTCTACTATGTCGCGACGCACAGTGGAGTACAAAGACAAGGGAGCGGTTATGTGCAGCGGCTCGACCCCCCAAGAGGAAGCATGGTGACTGGGGCTTACCGAGCTTTGTGGTGCAGCCCGCGACAAAGATGGGGCGTCCTCGGTCGCGTGCACGTCGTCTCTCTGGTGGTTGGACTGGCGCGCCGGCCGCTCCACGTGGTGCTCGGCAGGAGATGCCACACCCGGCAGATCTGAGGAAGCAATCTTGGCACCTTGCACCATTGCAGTGGTGCGTGCGCGGCGATGGTAGATGCTGCTGCTGCTGTCGCGCTCAAGAGTGGCACGACTCCTACCGACCCCACTGCGTGGCAGCGGCTGATCCGTTGCTTGCGACTGCCAATTGCAGCTGCAGCCGCGAGCGATGCAGCTGTTGCCGCGGTGTATATGACGATGCTTCCAGCCGGCAATGTTGCTTGCTACTGCGACAGCCCTGGTCGTGGGGTACAGCCGTAGCTATGGCCACTGCTGCTGATGCTATAGCACTTGGAAGTGCTACTACAGTACTGTCTCTATCGTTGCTCTGCGTTGTTGCTGTAACCGCTTTGCTTTGTAGATCTGTTGTTGTGCTGCTAGGCTAACATGCTGCTGCTGTGGTGCCAGGCCGTCAGCTGCCATTGTTAACGGCTGGCACGGGCGGTAGGTGTGGACAGGAGGTACGGACGGGAGGTCCGGCTGCCGCCCTGCGTTTGGTGAGTAGGCACTGAGGTGGCAGCGGGATTGGCAGTCTCCGTGGAGGGACTGCTGATGCTTCTCGCTGGTACCGTGGAGAGGGAAGGTGTTGAGTAAAAGGTAAGCGGGAGACGGGTCAAGAATGGGATGTTTACCGCAAGGAGGTCCATCGCCAAGAGAGGCGAGGCTGTGGTAGAGGCGAGGAGAGAAGGGCGGCCGCCGAGAGAGGTGAGAGACAGCCAGGGGATGGCTGGCCCAAGCAGGCATGTGTCTCCCCCTATGCAGCTAGGGAGTGAGCTGCGCAGTCCACGGCGGCGGGGTGAGCATGCGACGCCAAGAGTGGCAGCCGGGCGTTTGGCCCAGGATGTGTGGACGGCAGGTCGATCCGCCGTCACATTTCCACACACTCCTCTGATACTAGTGGGAAGTAGACTCTGACAGCTAGAAGAACTTGCACGGCAAACGACATGAAGTTTGGGTCAAGCCATGGCGGGTTGTACGTGGGAGTCTAGGACAAAGGCCAAAAGTGACAAGACACGCACGACAAAGGTGTTACAAGCAGGAGAGAGCGAGCGGCAACGAGCGAGCGAACGGCGAGCTCGCTCAAACTCGCTGCCCTCGTGGGTGTTGAACAATCACCATTCGACCACGAAATTATCCCAGCCCCTGTCTAGTCTTGTTCGAGGGAGCACCCGGTGGACACCACACAAGTCCACTACACACAACCAAACTGCATGCAACCTCAAGGTGCTTGTGCAATTTCCTGCCGACTGTGCCAAGGGATTGTTGTTGACCTGATGTGCTCCTTGTCCATGGCTGATATTTGGACAGGCACAGGACGGACTAGGCATGCACTGCTCCCTTGGAGTAAGTCCCCTAAGTCTGGTCCAGATAGACAAGGCATGCACTTGGAGCAAGTCCCCTTGGTCTAATCTAGATAGCATTGCCAGCAAATACTACCTAGGAAAACTCCTTGTGGCTTAGACATTCAAGAGTCTCTGGAGCGAGAGGTCATTGGGTCAAATCCCAGCCCGGTGACTAATTTTCTTTGTGACCAAAAGGGGGACAAGAATGTTCTAAGAGACATCTTAGAACATTCCAAGGTCCTTCTTGGTGGTTTGCGCCACTTGGCGGTCACAGAGAGCGCCATGTAAGCAGGGTGGATGACGCAATCCAGATTTCCCCCAAAGTGGCTCATCCAAAGAGTCACTGCGCGCCTAGACCAAAGGCTGGCTCTAGGACTATAAGAACCTGTCAGTTCCCTGTCATTGAGTACAGGTCTTACCTTTGAGACTCCTAACAGAGTTGTCCACCAGAGGCAGATACTAAATAAGCATTGGTTGGTCTAAGCCCTAGGAGTTCCCTCCTCGTGCGAAAGTGACCAGGTGCTAAGGACACAGTGCAAGGAAGTGATTCCTATGAACTGCTTAGTGTGGAACCTTGGCTTTGGGGGTGATATCATTTCTTGGTTGCAATACCAAGAGCGGTCGCCGGGAACCATTGTGTTAGAACCCGTTTTCTACACCGTCGCCTCAGGCAGGTTGACAAAAGGTTATGGGCCCACACTGACTAGTTTTAAGGCACGCTTCTGCGCACTCTCTTGCCCTCTCTGTCTTGCAGCGCGCATCAGCTCAATCAGCTCCATTTGCTCCATCTGCTCCATCAGCTCCAACGGCAAGTGCTGGTACTTAGCAAACAAGGGCCAAGGATAAGCTCTGCCCTTGGAGGTACAACCCTTGGGCCCTAACCAGGATAAGCTTTGCCCTTGGAGGCACGACTCTGGATTCGCTAGTGTGCGTTCTTCTCTGTTTGCAGGTGATCAACGGTTAAGGGGTACGCGACGGATCTGCATCTTATAACCGGCAGCAGACAACAGCCTCCATTAGCCTACATCGGCCTCAGCAAAGCAGAGAAGCAGAGAAGTAGAGAAGTAGTATGACGACACCCGCGATTCTCACTCTTGAGCAGGTCAATGGTGGGATGTCAAAGTTCAGAGGGTTTGGTTTTCCCTTGTGGAGATGGCAATTTGAGATTGTCATGAGGGTCCGTGGCTACTTGACGATGTTCCTTGGAGAAGAGGTTGAACCTCCAAAAACAGATCCTGGATATGAAGCGTGGAGTGTCAAAAATGACATGGCGCTTGCGATTCTTGTGACATCAAAGCATGAGTCACAGCATGTCCACCTCCAAGGTATCACACATGCATCAAAGGCTTATGAGAAGCTTGCATGTGTACACCAATCAACGGCTCTTCCAAATCACTTCTTCATCCTTCAAAAGCTGATTTCAATGAGGGTACGTGAGGGAGAGTCGATTCCAGAATTCCTCTTGTAGTTTGAAGGAGTGCTACAGCAAGTGACCCAAATGAACTGGGAGAGTCGACACCAACATGCAGGCCATGATCCTCCTCATGGCGCTACCTGAAAGCTGGAGTCCTCTGATCACCGTCTTTGGCGGTTGGAAGGAGGAGGATTTGACGTATGAGGTAGTGTCCGAGTACATGCGCAACGAGGCCATGCGTCGCAGCGGTAGTGAGGCTAACATTTCAGCCTATGCTGCACAGTACGGTGGTTGTGGCAACAATTCCTCTTCTGGTCAGAGTAGCAGCAAAAGCGGTGGCGGTGGAGGAAAAGGCAATGGTGGCAATGGAAAGAGTTCCAAGCGTCCTGGGAAGTGCCATAACTGTGGCAAGCCTGGGCATTGGGCACGGGAGTGCCGGGCTCCCAAGAAGGAAGACGGAGATCATGGTGGTAGATGTGAGGGCAAAGGAAAGGGTAAGAAGGAGTTGACAAACATGATGGCTGAGAGCCTGCCTACAACCAAAGGAGCGGCATTGCTTAAGCGTGGAGACTATGGGCTTGACTCTGGCACGAACCACCACTCTTCAAGGGAGAAGGATGGGTTCATCTCCATTGGGGAAACTGAACATCGCTTCAGGTGTACCAACGGCAGCCTTGTCCATGCGCAAGGCGAGGGAGATAAGTTGATCAGCATCAACGTCAACGGTGCTGAAAAAGACTTGAATCCGGAGAACGTCGTCTACATGCCGTCTTTTGCGGCAAACCTCTTGTCAGTATCCAAAATCACGGACCATGACATGACAATTGTCTTCACGGAGGAGGAGGCTGTGATTGTCAAGAACAAGGACATCAAGATCTCCTATCCCAAGGAGAGTCTTGTCACACAGGTCCCAAGAGTTGATGGGCTCCACGTGCTGCAGACTAAACCTCTTGAGAGTACAAATGAAAGATATGCGGCGGTTGAAGAGCCCAAGTCTCCAAAACCTGATGTTGCACCACAAGCCGTCACCATGGCGGCAAACTCCACCGACACAGATGCTGAGCTGTGGCACAGGCGGTTTGGCCATGTCGCCAACAGCACAGTGCAAGCTATGCAACAGCACAAAGTGGTTCATGGAATGGAGGGATGCAAGACCAAGGATGAGGGAAAGTGCAAAAAGCTGTGTGAGCCATGCCTCCAAGGCAAGGCAAAGAGAAAGCCCTTTGAGCGTAATGGGAAACGTGCGGCAACAATCTTGGACCTGATTCACTCTGATGTGTGCGGACCATTCCGCACCCCTTCGAATGGCGGCAGGAAGTATTTCTTGACCTTCATCGATGACCACAGTCGCAAGATGTGGATCTACTTCCTCAAGACAAAGGGAAAGGTCAAGGAGAAGCTGCAAGAGTTTGTCGCGATGGTAGAGTGGCAGACAAGCAAGAAGGTCAAGGCAATGCGCACGGACAACGGTGGTGAGTACGAGGCATGCAAAGGCTGGTTGAGCCAGCACGGCATCAACCACCAGAACACCACGCCTTACACCCCTCAGAGCAATGGCGTTGTCGAGCGGATGAACCAGACTATCCTCGGCATGACACGAAGCATGCTCTTTGACGCCAAACTCCCACCTCGCTTCTGGACTGAAGCTGCAAGAACTGCTTGCTACCTTGTGAATCTCACTCCGGCAGCCGCGCTAGGAAGGCGTGGTAAGAAGCAGCAAGAGAAGTAGCTCAGGACGCCACAGGAGGCTTGGTCAAGGAAGAAGCCAGATGCCTCACACTTGAGGGTCTTTGGCTGTACTGCCTGGGCAAAGGTCCAAGCAGGAGAAGGAAGTGGCAAGCTGGATGCACGTGCTCGTAAGTGTGTAATGGTCGGATACGACACCGCACATAAGGCGTACAGGCTGTGGGACCAAGCGGCTGGAAAGCTCATCAGGAGCCAAGATGTCAAGTTTGATGAAAGGACACTCGGCAAGGGAGAGTCGTTGGACCCTGACCATGCTCCCAAATAAGGAGAGTGGGTTGTGTTGCTCGAGTCAGGTGATCAGGCACCACAAAACTGGTAGATGGTGCAAGTGAAGAATGGTGCTTTAGGGAGAGTGACTGTGGAGGCTGACATAGCGACGGACTCTGACACTGAGTCTGAGTCGTTTGAGGCCTCTGAGTCAACCTCTGAGGCCAGTAGCTCTTCCTTAAATAGCGGATCACTGGCAGCGCAGGTGCAGCAGAAGCAACTAAGCCTTGAAGCACCACCAGCAACACTCCGGCGTAGTACACGCCAGAAGAAACCTCCGTCCAAGTACGATGTTGAGAGTGCGGAATGGACCAGACTCAGCTGGTCATGCTTGGCTCAGGGAGAGCCTGTGACTGTAACGGAGGCTATGAATATGCCAGATGCGGCCAAGTGGAAGGAGGCAGTGGATAGCAAACTCGCATCCATTGAAGAGAACGGAACATGGGCTACGGTGGGCAGGCCCCCAAACGCGCATGTGGTGGGGTCAAAGTGGGTACTCCGGAAAAAGTTCAAGCAGGATGGTACTATCAACAGCACAAGGCATGAGTTGTGGCAAAGGGATTTTCCCAGCATGCAGGCTCAGAGTACAAGGAGACCTTCGCGCCTGTTGTCACCTTTGCCTCCATCAGATCCATGTTGGGTATCGGTGCTGTAAAAGATCCGGAGGTCCACCAGATGGATGTCAAGACAGCTTTCCTCTACCAGAAGCTAGACAAAGAAGTGATGATGGAAGTGCTCGAGGGAGTGAAAGCTCCAGAAGGCAAGGTTTGCAAACTGGTAAAAGCACTCTACGGGCTGAAACAGACCCCAAGGATGTGGTACAAGGAGATGGACGGCTTCATGGCCGGGCTCACCTTCACGCACTACCAGAATGACCCTAGTGTCTATGTGCAGGAGGATGAGCAAGGTTTGATGCTAGTTGCACTGTACATGGATGACCTGATCATATGCTTGTCATCGGTTGAGCTGTTGAACAAGCTGAAGATAGATCTCAGTAACAGGTTGAAGATGAAGGACATGGGTCCGCTCGAGTTCTACCTCGAGATAGCCATCCACCGCAATCGAGCAGCAGGCACCATCGAGCTGAACCAGACCAAGTACATCATGGAAGTCCTAAAGCGCTACAACATGGAGGACTGCAAGCCCATCAGCACACCCATGACAACAGACATCAAGCTCTCCTCCTCCATGCACCCCAACACGGAAGCAAAACGGCGTGAGATGGAGAACATTCCCTACCGGTCTGCTGTTGGCAGCCTCATGTATGCCATGGTAGGAACATGCCCTGACATTTGCTATGCTGTGGGACAAGTGAGCAGGTTTGTGGCCAATCTAGGGCCACAACAGTGGTAAGCAGTCAAGCGCACCATGCGCTATCTATAGAAGACCCGACACATGGGACTCCAGTTTGGAGGCCAAGAATGATCTGACCCGCTGCGACTGGTGTGCAACACAGACGCCGACTGGGGAGGAAGAATCGATGGCAGAAATTCCACGTCGGGCTTTGTGTGCCTCTTGAACGGTGGCGTAGTCTCTTGGGTAAGCAGAAAGCAAGACTGTGTCTCCCTCTCTACCGCTGAGGCAGAGTACATCGCTCTGTCATAAGCATGCAAGGAGACACAGTGGCTACGCAGTTTTCTTGCCGAAATGAAAGTGCCACAAACGCAGGCAATAGAGGTCCACATCGACAACAAGAGCACCATGAAAATGGCACATGATGATGTCATCTCCCGGCGGACCAAGCACATCGACATCAGGTACCACTACTCACGCGACCCGGTCGCAAAGGAGATCGTGGACCTGAAATACTTGGAGACAAGGAAGATGCTCGCAGATTGCATGAAAAAGGCGCTGGACAGCAAATAGCACTCTGCAGGTACTCGAGGCATCGGTATGGTCAACACAGTGGACGAAGAATGAAGCCAAGACTGCTGGAGAGAGGAGAGATCTCACAGCTCATAGACAGAGGTGCAAGGGAGAGTTTGTTGACCTGATATGCTCCTTGTCCATGGCTGATGTTTGGACAGGAATAGGATGGACTAGGCATGCACTGCTCCCTTGGAGTAAGTCCCCTAAGTCTGGTCCAGATAGACAAGGCATGCACTGCTCCTTTGGAGCAAGTCCCCTTGGTCTAATCTGGATAGTATAGCCAGCAAATACTACCTAGGACAACTCCTTGTGGCTTAGACGTTCCAGAGTCAATCTCTGGAGCAAGAGGTCACTGGGTCAAGTCCCCGTCCGGTGACTAATTTTCTTTGTGACCAAAAGGGGGGGACAGGAAGGTTCTAAGAGACAACTTAGAACATTCCAAGGTCCTTCCTGGTGGTTGGCACCACTTGGCGGTCACAGGGAGCGCTATGTAGGCAAGGAGGATGATACAATCCAGATTACCCCCAAAGTGGCTCATCCAAGGAGCCATTGTGCGCCTAGGCTAGAGGCTGGCTCTAGGACTATAAGAACCTGTCAGTTGCCTGTCATTGAGTACAATTCTTACCCTTGAGACTCCTAACAGAGTTATCCACCAAAGGTAGACACTAAAGAAGCATTGGTTGGTCTAAGACCCAGGAGTTTCCTCCTCACGCGAAAGTGACCAGGTGCTAAGGACACAATGCAAGGAAGTGATTCCTATGAACTGCTCAGTGTCGACCCTTGGCTCGGAGGGTGATATCATCTCTTGGTTGCAATACCAAGAGCGGTCGGCGGGAACCATTTTGTCGGAACTCGTTTTCTAGACCGTCGCCTCAGGCAGGTTGACAATTGCCAGTCGTGAGGCCATCACGCCACCACTTGAGCTACGGCGTTAGCGCCGATGTCCTTCTAGCATCAGTGACCTGCGTCAGTGCGGTGGGTGTGCAACAAGGCCAGAGGTCACAATGTGTCTGTGGCACATAAACCAACAGGCCCGACCGCCGAGGAGGCCTGCCAATGGAGCTGAGCACGTCGTCGCAGGGAGGAAGCTCCAGCAAAGTGCGTGTAGGCCTCAGCGTGTGTCAGCTCCACCGGATGACACTCTAGCAGCGTTTAGTCTTATCGTCAGTCATCTCCACGCCGATGTACAAAAGCCGGGAGGACACAATAGAGCACAACGAGAGATGCAAAAAAACCAACACTCCCCCATGACTGACAGGCACAGTGCACATGGACAGGTAGCGACACATTCAACAGACAAACTCCCCTAGGGCACATGGAGACGCAGACAAGGACAAAGAGTGCAACTCACGAACACACACCGTCTGAACTCATAGCCTTCTTGAACGAGTCACGCTTCAGTGCGTTGGTCAAGAAATTTCAGCTGCCGTACTATCTCAACCCACACAATGCTTATACTGTCGTCATGCAACAACGAACACACATAGTGATACTCAACATTGATGTGTTTTGTACGTGTGTGATGCACACCGTCGTTGTCAGCGATGACCATGGCACTCTCATTGTCACAATGCAACGTGATGGATGGGACGGACTGACGTAGTTTGGACAGCAGACGACGCAACCACATGCTCTCACATGCGCCTTAACCATGGGCTATGTACTCAGCCTCAGTAGAACTGCGTGTAATGCAGCTCTTACCATTTGGACTGCCGGCCCAGTCACTGGCGATGTAGCCCATCGCAATAGCAAACGGCTGTCGGCGGAACATGAGATCTCACCGTGGAGTCGACACGACATAGCGTAGTACTCGGATCGCGGCCTCGAAGTGGAGGTGACGTTGCTCTTGAGAGAACTGAGCCAAGAGGTTGACGACAAACGCGATGTCTGGGCGCATCGTCGTCGCCAAGAACATCAGTGACCGGATGACTCTCTGATACGTGGTCATGTCAACTGGCACCCCCACAATGGCTGGGTCATAGTTCTTTAGCTTTACCTGGCCATCGGGTGACATGGGTGAGGACGCGCTGGGCATGAGGGCCAGGTCCTCGGCGAAGCGAGTGGACGTGCAGGATGCCATGGGAGTGATCATTGCTCAAGCTCCATGCCCGGGAAGACTCGGGCAGACCCGAGATCCTTCATCTGATAGACGGTGTGCAGTAGGTCCTTCACGAGCTAGATGGCAGCCACGTCTGGCAACGCAATGAGGAGATCTTCAACGTACACCAGGACAGCGGTAAAGGTCTCGCCTTGCCGGGTGATGAATTGTGAGGGGTCAGCAGTACTACGCAGGAGGCCACCGTGGAGGAGCGTGCGACTAATCTCCTCGTTCCAACACCGAGGCGACTGCTTCAGGCCATAGAGGGCCTTTCGCAGCAGCCAGCCCATCCCAGTGCCGTCATCAAAGCCTGGAGGCTGTACCATCTAGAGATCCTCACTCTTTATCAAGCCATGGAGGAAATCGTTGCTCACGTCAATCTGATGCAGGTCCCACCCGTACTGGCAACCAGGCTGAAGAGCGCTCGGCCAGTGGAGAGTCGACCAAGTGGGACAAAGATCTGGTCGTAATTAACCCCAGGGACTTGAGCAAACCCCTTGGCTATGAGGCGGGCCTTGTGCTTTTCCAAGGACCTGTCTGGCTTCCACTTGTGTCGGAAGACCCATTTGGCACCGATGGCCTTCCGACCTGGAGGGAGATCGACGAGGTCATACACGTGATGGTGCCGGATAGCAGCGAGCTTGTCGGCGTACGCTACATCCCAATGTGCGGCCTCGGAGGAGGCTCGAGCCTCGGGTAGGGTGGCTAGATCCTCCAGACATGCAATGGAGCAGACTGGGAGGGCTTGTGCATCTCGAGCTTCAGGTGGGACGCGTGTGAGTGCACCGTGACGGCATGCCGTGACGGCATGCGGATGCTCCTCATGGAGCATGGCATAGCCCAGTGCGGAGCCCGGGTAGAGGTCTATAATGATGGCTCAAGTGGTTAGGCTGAGTGCCTTGGTGCCAAGGTCCCAACTTACTCTTGTAGGAGTGGAAGAGACACGTGGGGCGACAGGGAGCCAAGGCGCCACAGTGCACGGTTTGGTGGTTTGCGCACGAACGGATGGCATTGGTCAGAGGCTCTCGCATGGGCCACGCGTGTAGCGCGCTCGGGTAATAGATGGCACCGAGTCCAAGGTGCTAGCGGGGGCAGACGGAGATGCTCCTATAAAGGGTCTAGTGGATGCGAACAGGTCTGCAGGCCCGGAAGGACCAGCAGACGCGAATGGGGCTACCGGCGCGGAGGGACCAACAAACTCGACAGGAGCTACCGGCCCGGAGGGACTAGCGGATGCGACTAGGGCTACCATCCTGGAGGGACCAGTAGATGCGGACAGGTATGCCAGCCCGGAGGGACCAGCAGATGCGGACGGGTCTGCCGACCCGGAGGGGCCAGCGAACGCGACCAGGGCTGCCGACCCGGAGGGGCCATCGAACGCATCTGGGGCCGCTGGCTTGGAGGGGGGGGGCGGACGCGACTAGGGCTGCCAGCCCGGAGGGGCCAGCCGATGTGACTGGGACTACCGGCGCGGAGGGTCCATGTGATGTGTCGCCCAGAAGTAGCAGGATGGGGGAAGGACTTACCAACCCCCCCGCGAGCCGGAGCGGACGAGGTTGCGAGGAAAGAGCTCCTTAAAGAGGGCATCGTAGAACTCGACGATGTACTGCCGGAAGTGATCCTAGAAGCGCCTGGCCTTGGACTGACGAGAGACACCAAGGATGGTGCAAGGACGCCCACGGGGGGTGAGCTTGCAGCCCTACTATGGGACGGGCAGCTATACAATTGCCACGCAGCCCCAGACACGAGCCAAGCGGAGGTTAGCACGCTGACTACACCAGTGGTGGTATGGCATAGACTAACGAGGAAGGGGTCCGTGGGGACTCCGATTCCAGACCCACGTCATGTATGCTAGGGCTTCGAAGTAAAAGCCATTGGAGAGGCCTGATTTGACTCGCATAGTGCGGACGGCGTCAGCCATGGTGCGGTTCCACCGCTAGGAGACGCCGTTCTGGGCCGGTGTGTAAGGTGTCGACGTCTCGTTCTGGATGCCACAAGAGGCGAGGAAAGTCGTGGTCTCTCCCATGTACTCGCCACCGCGATCGGAGCGAAAGCGGCGGAGAGGNCTAGGGCTTCGAAGTAAAAGCCATTGGAGAGGCCTGATTTGACTCGCATAGTGCGGACGGCGTCAGCCATGGTGCGGTTCCACCGCTAGGAGACGCCGTTCTGGGCCGGTGTGTAAGGTGTCGACGTCTCGTTCTGGATGCCACAAGAGGCGAGGAAAGTCGTGGTCTCTCCCATGTACTCGCCACCGCGATCGGAGCGAAAGCGGCGGAGAGGTCGACCACACTCACGCTCCGCACGAACAAGCTAGTCCCGATTGGTTGGAGCGACATCGCTCTTCTGCGGAAGGCAGAAGACCCAGCAATAATGAGACTAGTCATCGGTGAAGGTGAGGACATAACGGCCATGCTCTCCGACAGAATTCGTAGGAAGAGGACCCATGACGTCGGAATGGACAAGGTTCAGAGGGGCGGACGCACGGGAGAATGATTGGAGGTAGGTGGATCGGTACATGTTTTCATGAGTGCAATCAATGCACTCTGTGGGGCACGGTCAGGGGAAGGAGTCCGGGTCAAAGTCCTTGGGCGGCTGGGTGCAAAGCATGCTATCGACGGGAGTAGATTGGACGTGGCAAAGGTTGTGGTGCAAGAGACGTGCGTGCTATGGTGAGACTGTGCTGGTGACAAAGACATGGCCTGTTGGGGTGGATGGAGAGGGGACAGAGGGAGGGGAGGACAGATGAGGTACGTGCCACAGGTTGCCACGAGCTGTGGCACGCAGAACGACAAGACCAGACGGACGTAATGACACAATACCAACGCCACGCGAGTGCAAAACATCCAGGCTCATGCGGTCAAGGGCAGTGACAGACAAAAGGCTCAGCTAATGACCTGGGACAAAGAGGACGTCGGTCACAAAGATATCACCGGTAGGACCACGGAAACGAATGACGCCGACGCTACGGACAGGTAACGCCTGTCCAGAGCCCGTCAGAACACCGAAAACATTGCCAACAGGGCCAAGCACACTGAAGGCCTTGCAAGAGGTAGTCATGTGATGCGTGGCCCCGGAGTCAATGATCCAGGTCTTGGCAGGGTCCTGGAACGGAGTCGCCAAATCACTGACAGTACATGGCAGCAAGCAAGGGATGCGGATGCTGTGGACGGTGGCACAACTGAGACTGCCAATCATCAAGCGATGCAACGTCTTCATAGAGAGGGGCAGAGGGAACGGGAGACAACGAGGTGGATAAGGAACTAGGACGCGACTGTAGCTTAGTCTCTGTCATGTAGGGCAGGGCAGACGGGCAGGAGGTGACGCAACTCGCGCTTCCTTGGAGGGGGAGGGCGAGGCAGGCGGAGCAACAGCACGATGAATTGATCCAACTAATGCTCACGAGTAGATGGTCCAGGAGTGTACACGGAGTGCAAATTGAGAGCACCGGAGCCTGGATAAAAGGAGGACTGCATCGAAGATGGAAACAGAGGCGCCAACGGCTACGGATGATGCTGTTGTGGAGCTGGCGACGGTAGGACCTGTATGGTTGTCGAAGGAGTGGTGTTGCTGGACGGGGTGGAGGCGTCAGGGCCGGCGACAGCGATATTGGCAGAGGCAAGACAGTGCTCACTTTGGCAACGTATGGTGGCACGCCTCGTCTGTCGGTAACAGGCACGTGTACCACCCGTGTCCTGGCTGGCCACAGTTGTGGCAGACCAAGCCACCACCACTAGACCCAGTTGGCTACTGCTACTGAGGGCCCTTGCCCTTCTTGCCCTTGCGCTTCTTCTTGGCGGACGACGAGGAGCTGGTGGATGCAGCTACTGCGGGGGAAGCGATGGTCACGGGGGCGACTGCAGGGGAGGCGAGGGCCTCTGTGCACTTGATCCAGTCAAGCTTCCTCAATCCTGAGAAAAAGCTCTTATGTCGAAGGCATAAGGGTACCCTGGGACACCATGGTGGAGAGGAAATCTTAGGATTAGTGGACGAAGACATTGGCGTAGACGTCATTGGCATCGTGCTTGATGGTGAGGAGCGCGGGCAGAGGGGGTGGAGCAGAGGTGCTGCCTAGGCGATGGACGATGTCAGTGTTACTGTTGCCAGTAAGAGGTGATCGTCTTGGTCTCCCCTGTGTGCAGGGAGTTGAACTCCCGCAGCAGACGGCTGGTCTTAGCCTTGCTAGATAGGCAATGGGGACGGGTGAGGACGTGCCATGCGGCTGCGGGGTCTGGAATTCCGCCAGCGGTGAAGTCGTCGAAGAAGGGCTCTAAGGCTAAGCATGAAGCCAGAGGAGTGACAGGGACGAGGGCGCGTACAGCGCAACCAGCTTCATACAGCTAGTCGGCCTGGGTGGAGTCATACGGAAGAGTGTAGCATGCCCACAAGCCCTCACCCTCTGTCCATATGCAAAAACTCAGTTCCCAGCTCCGGAATTACTCGTTGACCTGAAGCGGCGGGGGCGGGGTCTCAAAGTCCTTTGGCCTGCGACTGGCACCCAGAGTGGGGCCATGGAGTGAAGTCACTGTCTGCCGCTGGCGCTTGGTCTGCTGCTACGCCAGGTAATGCGTGGCAGTCGACACAGCAGGGCTGGCATGTCAAGGAGGAAGGAAAGGCGGCAGGGCACTAGTGTGAGTCTGTGATGCCACCGGCTACAGTGCTGCAAGTTGCAACATCAGCGCGACAAGCTGTCGCTAAATGGCGGCCAGGGGGTCGGAGGCGCCGGCGATGAAATCTGTGGATTACTGGTGCTGCTACTACTGTTGTTGCTACTGCTGCTGCTATAACTGTTGGAGCAACTACAAGAAAGGGGGGCTGGGGGTTCCCCCAGAAGAGGAGGATCCCTTCCCACTGGGGCTGTTAGCCATGGTGGGTTTTGTTGCCCCTTGTTTTTTTTGTGTGCTGATGATGTCAATAGTGATGTCAGCCTAGGATGGCTGACACCAGCAACTACTACTGTGTTATCTGTAGGATTATTCCTATGGAGTTTCTTCCCCTTTTTTTCTGTTTTCTTCTCTTTTTTTTGTGTTATTGACATCAGCAATGACGTCAGCTAAGGACTGCTGACATCAGTAGTGGCCGTTATTGGAGCCGCTGCTATGTCAGCTGTAGGGCAACTACTGTTGTTGCTAGTGTGCTGTTGCTGCAGCTACTACGGCTACTGTTACTGTCGTTGGTGCAGCAGTGGCTGCTGTTGTTGCTGTAGTTGCTGCTGTTGTTGCTGGTGCGACAGCAGCTGCTGTTACAGTAGCAGCTGCTGATATTGCTACTACTACTGCTGCTACTACTTCTGTGGATGCTGCTACGGCTATGGCGGTGGCTGCAACTGCTGTAGGGCCGCTGGTGGTGTGGGGGATTTTTTTCTCCTTTTTTTCTTTTTGTTGATCACAGCGAGCCCACTGCTCGTTGTGAGCAGCGAGCTGTGAGGAGCGAGCTTGCTGCTCGCTACAAGTAGCGAGATTGCAGCTCGCTGCTTGCGGCGAGCAGCAGGCTGCGAGCAGCTACACCTGCTACTACTGATGGCGGCTGCTACAATGGCTGCTGCTGGCTGCTGCTGGCTGCTACCAGCTGTTGCTTGCTGCTGCTACTGCTACAACCAGCTGGTACTGCTCCTCTCTACTGCTGGTGCTGCAGCCTGCTGCTAACGCTGCTCATTGCTCCTGCTGTTGCTGCTTGCTACAGCTGCTACTCCCGCTACGAGCTGCTGCTACTGGCTGTTGCTGCTGCCTGCTGCTACGGGCTGATGCTAGTGCGAGCTACTGCTGCAGCTGGCTGCTGCTACTGCATGGAGATGCTGCTGGCTGCTGCTGCTGCTGTTGCTTGCTGCTACTACCAGTCACTGCACCTGGTTTATGTTGCCGCGTGTGTCGTAGCCAGCAGGTGTCTGATGCGGCCTGCCGCTCACCTCCTCGCGTCACGCGTGGGGTCAGTGTTGCCGGAAAAATCCGATAGCATTTCCCCTCGCCCAGTGGACGTGAGAAAAAATCTGACGCCGCCATCAGGCTGGTCAATGCTGCCGAAAAAAATCTGGCAGCATTTTCCATGCACTGGCACGTATGGGGGTCCGCCGGCATAGTCAGGCACCTGCACGCCAGTTGTCTACTGCTGCTACTACGCTCTGGCTCTGATACCAAGCTGGAAACTATTAAAGCACAGGTTGGGGCAGTGGTGTTGTTGATGCAGCTTGTGGGCTTCCACACTTGTTGCTTAGTCTGTTGACCCCTCAATTTGCGCTCTAGAGTCTAAGTAGTGCTCTGAGTTTGTTACTCACAAGTGTGTGCGCCATTCTTAGCGCCAGAAAGTAGCTGAAAACTGAAAGTGACTGACTAGGAATGAAGAATAAACAACAATGGGAGACCCCTCCAAGTTCTAGCTCCCCCCCAAGCTTTGTAGAGCTTGTTACTCAGCTAACCAGCCAATCAGAAAATAGACCTAGACCTATCTTCTGGCAGGCAGGGTTTTCTCGGTGAGCCCTGTCAAATGGCCGACAGCCCAAAACCCGGGCGTTGTCCGTTTTGCCGGAAAATTGGGCCATACCATAACAACAACGCTGCAAACGTAGTCGTACGGTCAGAAACAGCTAGAAAACCAGCAGCAAAGAGTTATGGCTGCCCGAACCCAGGTAGTGCCTACGATAGTCCATGGTGCCAAACAGTGACATGCTAACATGAGACACGGACCCTAAGCAGAGCATGACGTTGCAGACGCAATGGTACAGTCTGAACTAGCGCTGGGCACATGCAAATAACATCTCCGGTGGCAGTGACCGCCGGCGGCCTGACCGCAGAGGAGGCTTGCCGATGGAGCTGGGCACGTCGCCACAGGGAGGAGGCTCCAGCGAACTGCATGTAGGCCACAGCATGCGTTGGCTCCACCGGACGACACTCTAGCAGCGTCGAGTCTCGCCATCAATCATCAGCACGCCGATGTACAAAAGCCGGGTGGACACAACAGAGGACAATGAGAGATGGAAAAAACCAACACAGACAAAGAGAGCATACAATGCATGGGGACATAGAAATAGGCAATACCGATAGCGTGCACGGCACATTTGACGACATTTATGCTGAGTGCCTTGGTGAGAGAGCCAATCCACTGTGATCGTGTGTCCACCCAAGCGACTCCAAAATGCCACCAATCGTACACTCAAGAACAAAATGGTGCTCGAAGTTAATGTGATTAGTGCAAAAGTGGTACATGCAGTCGTTCCTAGCAATGGTTTTTGTGCTTTGACTGTCACAACACAAAGTGATGCAGGGAATGGGAATGCCCAGTTTCTATAGCAAGTGACAGTGTTAGACAGCTCAGCACCTACTCAACCTCAGCTGTGCTTCGGGCTACGCAGCCTTGTTTGCCGCTTTACCAAGACAGGACTGTTCCCCCAATCAGAAAGACATAGCTGGTCCTTCTTCACGCATCCGTGTCATGTGTCCATTCACTGTTGGTGAATCTATCTACAATGACTGAGGACTATCATACAAAGTACAGCCCTGTACACGTTGTAGAAAACTTGTAGCGCACTACACGGAGTGCAGCCTCAAGATGACAATCTCTAGGACACCGATAACTAGAAGAGAAAGTTCACAGCGAAGGCGACATCAACAGGTTTGGTGGTAGCAAGGTAAACCAAGGAGCCAATCACCCTCATGTAGTCAGTCATATCCAATTTCTACAGCAGTTTTGACACATCCAATGAATTNCTGGTCATTGACATAGACAAGGATGGCAACATTAGGGAGCAGAGGGAGCACTCAAAAACAAGGCTGGACCAACCGTACCCTTGCATATCGCACTCGTCTCAAGTGTAGGAGGTGATTTCATGGTTTCAACAGCGGGGCGATTGCTTGAGCCCATAAAGGGCTTTGCGGATATGCCATGCTTTGTTGGTTCCATGTTTACATGGTCCCACTAACTTGTTGACGCCATGGTTAGAGCATGAAGCTCTCCTCACATTGCCGTCTTCCAGAGAGTGGATTCCGTTGCGTTGCGTATGCCACGAACTGTCAGGGATTCAGGTGGGAGCGAGGAGAGTCCAGCAGTGACAAAGCAAGAGGCAACATACCCAACAACATATGCATCAAGCGTTCGATAAAATTCGTACTCAATGAGGGATTATCTGCCGGAAGTGCTAGGGTGCACCACAACGACTGCAATGGAAGAGGCAGTTGTAGCAAGCCCAAGGACAC
>SZWC01012782.1:0-11627 GCA_023375785.1 Penium margaritaceum | reverse complement strand
AGCTTTTGACACTTGTGTTTGTGTCCCTAGCCGACCCCTTGCTGTTCTCACCTCCACCTGTGTGTGCTAGTGAGTTAGCTAACTGGCTTGTACTGCCACGCTAGCGACAGTAGTGCTAGGAGCTGTCTCTCATGGTATCAGAGCGGCGAGCCAGTGCTCGCACAGCTGCGCAGCAGAGACGCAGCAACCGCAGTGACAGTAAGCGACCGCAGCCGTTGCCTTGAGGAGCAGCAGCAGCAACGCCCCTTGTCTCGGCGAGAAGTCATGGGAAGACTCACCACCATTTCCACCGTTTATCTTAACAAGTCCGCGACAGTTCCGCGGCCGTTCCGCGGCCGTTCCGCGGCAACCGCAGCTGTTCCGCGGAAATTCTCCAGTGTTCCGCGGCGACGAGGTTTCCGTAGCGGACGCCGCAGCTCCGCGACCGCAACGGAACCCCGCCGGTGGTCCCGCGGATCTACCGCGGTCGGGCGCGGTGATCCCAATTCGCCACCCCGCGGTGACGACCCCGCGGCAGCTCCGCGGTGATCCGCGGATCCGGGGCGTCACACCGCAGCAACTCCGCGGCGGTCCTGGAACACCGCCAGCAGTGCTCCACCGAGCTGGGCGGACGCGAGTCCGCGGCAGTGCCGCGGCGACACAGCAGTCGGAAGTCACGGCAGCCCCGCGGTGGTCGCGGAACGCACTGACAGGGTGCCCCGACAGTTCGCGGCACTTCATCACGTTCCGCACCAGCGCCGCCGCGGTGAGCATTCGCGACCGCGGTGGCTGTTCGCGGCAACCCGTCGTAGCTTCGCAGCTCCGCCGCAGCCCCCCCACGCAGCCCATCCGCGGTGATCCACGGTGCACTTCCGCGGTGAAGTGTACCGCGGAAGGGGTCTGCGGAGACATTTCCGCAGAGGAGTCTCACGGAGTTGAGGTTCCGCGGTGAGGCGGTCCGCGACAACAAAAAAAAATGAGAGGGGGAACCGGCCACCATGCCGAAGCTCACCCCCCCCAGCGCCACCACCGACGCAGCTGCCGAGGGCAGCACCATCAACAGCCAATGCCGGCAGCCGCCATCTTCACCACCGCGGTAGCAGCAGCAGCAGCAACATCTGTAGCAGCAGCAGCATCATCATCATCAGCAGCAGCAGCAGCGGCAGCAGCCGCCGCCACAACAGTAGCAAAAGCAGCGGCCGCCGAGCCCGACGACATTGGCGCGCCAAGTGCGTGCGCTGGCGGACCTTCAGGCGGAGAGTCGCGATACCTTGACGATGCAGGTTGCCGAACTGCAGGATCTGGTCAGGAGCTTACTACTCCAACAGCAGCAGCAGCGTCCGTCGACTGACCCAAGCGAGGACCACCTCGCCCACGGCGGTAATGCTGATGAAGTCGCAGAGAACCTCTCCGACTTTGGCGAGGAGGGCGAGGAAGAGGTACTTCGAGCACGCCTCATCAGCCTGGAGGCGCGTCGCAGAGTGCGTGAGGCCAATGCTGCCCTCCAGGGCACCAGCTCCAGTACCAACGCTGACCCAAGCTCATCTCGCCGCCCACTTAGCTTTGAGCAGCTGGCTCTGCGGGCCCGCCTGGGTAAGTGGATTGCCTCCTCGATGCCTGGCCCCGCAATGGCTTCGGCCGTTGCCCTGCCGACGGTCAAGCCAGCCAAGTGGTTTGAGTCAGACCCGCCCGTCTTCCGGAATGGGAACGACTTCAAGTCCTGGGAACCGTGCTTCCATATGTGGGCTATGAGGGAGGGAGTCCTTCCCTACTACCTCACTCCATACCAGGCGTCGGACCCCGCCCAGACACAGATGGTAGTTCGCGCAGATTCTGGCCTGATGAAGGCCGCCCCGGCCTTCACCAAGGACTTCAGTCGGTTCCTTGGCGATCCACTGACTGGCTCAAGAGCTGACCCTTGCACGGCGTGGGCACTGGTCGTCACCCTGTTTGAGGGTGCCACCTTGGCTTTGACATCCCAGCGCCTCGCCGACTTCAACTCCCTTTGCCAGAATGCTCAGGAGTCTGCAGCCGACTACTGGCGCCGGGCGACCCAGCTGTACGAGGAACTTGGGGACGACGCCCCTGCGCAATACTCCGCCCTCCAGACTATCCTCTACGGCATCCACCCCGACTACGCGCGCGTCTTCAACAACTTCGACCAGACGCTACTTCGCAACATGGCAAGCGACGGGACCTTACTGCGCTGGGCCACTCTCCACTTTCTGGATGTCACAGGCATGGATGACGCAAACCGCGCTCGCAGTAGTACCGCTTTAGCTGCAGTTGCCGCCGCATCTCCCTCCCCGCCGTCTATAGCAACGGCGGCTCCGACTCAGGGGAAGAAGGGCCGCAGAGCGTCGGGTGGTAGTTCCAGCGACGGGACTAGCAGCGGCACCAGCACTGGCAGTGTCAGCCGCAACAGCAACGGCGGGAGCAGCAGCAACAGTGGTGGTAGCAGCAGTAGTAGCGGCAGCAGCAGCAGCGGCTCAGGCAGCACGACAGGACGCCGGCTCGTGTGCTTCAACTGCGGTGGTGACCATCGCTATCCCGACTACACTCGCCTGACAGGACATCACCTGGATTGGGCGAAGGTCACAAGTGGGCTGCAGCAGGCGCACGAGGCGCGCATGCGCCAGACGTCCAGATCGACCGCCCGCTCGACCGCCACTACCGCAACCGTCCTAAAGGAGTCCGCCGCCACAGCAGCCTCCTCCTCGGATCCTCGCGACCAGGCGCTCGCCGAGCGCGACAGGACGATCGCCGAGCTGCACCAGCTTCTCGCCTTGCGCTCATCTCAGGGAGGTGCGAGTGAGTTGACTGAGTCGACGGCTCCTACTGCCTGTGAACTGCCTGTGTCGTTGCGTGATAATGCGTGTGGTGGTCCCCATGCCCAGCCGTGTGCGCGTGACGGACCCGATGACATGTCTTGGTTGCATGCGTCTCATGCACGCTCCGTTGTTCGTCTTGCCGCGTCGCCTGCCGAGCGACCTGCTGCCGCGCCTTGTTCCGTCGCCGAGTGCCACGTTGCTCCTTGTACATGGCTCACAGATGCCACGTGGGTCGTTGACTCTGGTGCCACCCATCACATGACCTGTCGTCGTGACGCCTTTGTCGTCTTGCATCCCGTTGGCACTGTTCGCTCTGTTCGCATTGCAGCCGGCCATGAGGTCCCTATCCAGGGTGTTGGGGCTGTGCAGATCACCGGGCCAGCTGGTCCCGTATACATCTCGGACGTCCTCTTTGTCCCTGATCTGGAACTCAACCTGCTGTCTGTCCGTGCTTGCACCAAGATGGGCCTCGGTGTCAAGCACACGGCTGCCGATGCTTGCATCTTTGTGCGCGACACCGAGGAGACCGTCCTCAATGGGACGGTCGTCGATGATCCGTACCACATTGATGGGTGTTCTGCAAGTGCACCCCCTTTGCCTCCCTCTTCTGCTGCCCGTGTTTTCGTCGCTGGTGCTCTGTCCCCCGAGCACCACCGCCTCCTTCATCGACGTCTTTGTCATGTGCACCTGGGGGGTGTCAATAAACTGATCCGCACTCAGCCTGCTCTCGGTCTTGATGCAGCGTCCTTCGAGGCACCGCCCACGACCGACTGTCTAGCCTGTGCTGAGGGAAAAATGCACCGGTCTACTTATCCTGCGTCTGTCTCCAGGGCTCGTCGGCCCCTGGAGCTTGTCCACTCCGACCTCATGGGTCCGCTCCCTGTCGAGTTTCAGGAGGACCGCGGTCGCTACGTCCTGACGTTGACTGATGACTTCACGCGCATGCGCTGGGTCTACAGCTTGCGTCAGAAGAGCGATGTCGCTATTGCAGTCCGCATTTGGCTGGTCATGGCCGAACGCCAGTCTCCCCACCGCCTTCAGACGTTCCGCTCTGATCGTGGCGGCGAGTACCTCGGTGACATGGCACGCTCCTTCACCGAGCTCGGTGTCTTCCACAACCTCTCTACTCCCGCCATCCCCCTGTAAAACGGTGTCTCTGAGCGCTGGAACCGTACCATGGAGGATGCGGTCCGCGCCATGCGTGCCGACAGCGCCATGCCTGAGGCCTTTGCCTTTGAGGGCATGGCATACATGACCTAGGTCTGGAACCGCATTCCCCACAGTCCCCTCCCAGGTCACCGCACGCCCTATGAATTGTGGTATGGGCGTCATGCGGACCTGCGCCTGGCCCGTGTCTGGGGCTCCCTTGCCTGCGTCTGGTTCACGCCGGAGCAGCAGGGGAGCAAGCTCTCTCCGCGAGGCCGCCTCTGCGCCTTTGTTGGCGTCACCGTGCGGTCAAAGGCGTGGCGGTTCTGGGACCCTGAGCGCCGTCGCATCGTGGAGTCTTGTGACGCTCTCTTCTTGGAGCATCTCACGTTCCGCGACCTTGCTCGCATCCATGCTCTGCATGCTGCTCATGCCCCTGGGTGTTCCGGTCCTCGTCGTGTGGGGGAGGCTCCTGGCCCGGTTGGCAAAGTGCCCCCGTCCAGTGCGGTCACTTCGTCGCCGGCACCCCCGGGGTTGTCCCCAGCGGTTGTGCCCACCGGCACCCCCAGCCCCGCCCCGTTTGTGGCTCGCTCCTCTGCCCTCAACTCTCCGTTCTCGCCCGTGTCCGAGTCTGTGTCCGAGTCCGCTTCCGCGTCTGAGAATGAGTCTGACCCTACGTCTGCTTCCGCGTCTGAGGCTCAGTCTGACCCTACGTCCGCATCCGTTTCTGGCGCTGAGCTGTCCCCGTCTCTAGCCATAGACGCGCCTGCGTCTGTCGTGGGCCTGTCCCCAACTGTTGATGCCACTCCAGCCTCAAGTGACACGCCTACCGTGCCGACCACACCGGCATGTGAGTCATCAGCGCCCTCTACTCCTGCTCCATCGGACCCTTACACACGGGCACCCGGTGGACGTCTCCGCCCGTGCCCCACGCGCAGCGTCGTCAGCGGTGATCCGGGCACAAAGGCCCTCGGCCTGAGTGCGCACGGCCTTGGTGAGGTTCACCCTGGCTGTGCCACTGGTGCGGCACTACTTGCTCATGAGCACAGTCTTGCTCGTGACGCCGCTGAGTCCATGGTGACGGTCGACCCTCCCTCTGCACCATATGCCCTAGCTACACGGAGTGCACCAGTGCTGGCTCCCGATCCCACTAGTCTGCCTGAGGCCTTGTCGGCCCATGATGCGGAGCAATGGTGCACTGCCTGCCAGGCTGAGCTTGATGTCATCCGCGAGCACGGCGTCTTTGAGCTGGTGGACTTGCCAAAGAACCGCAAGGCCATCAAGGCCAAGTGGGTTCTACGCAAGAAGCTGAAGCCAGACGGCACTGTGGAGCGCTACAAAGCGCGCCTGACAGCAAAGGGCTTCTCTCAGGTCCCTGGTGTGGACTACACCGAAACCTTTGCGCCTGTTGGGTGGATGACAACCACACTCACGTTACTGAGCCAGGTGGCACAGCACGACTGGGAACTCCATCAGATGGATGTCAACAACGCCTTCCTAAATGGGGATCTTGAGGAGGAGATCTACATGGTTCAGCCACCTGGCTTTGAGGATGGTACCGGTCGCGTGTACCAGCTGCGGAAGGCCCTGTACGGCCTGGAGCAGTCACCGCGCTACTGGAACCAGGAGATCACCAGCACGCTGAGACAAGCTGGGTACGTTCAGAGTGATGTTGACCCATCCTTGTTCATCTCACAGTCCCCAGCACCGCTCGCTGCCATCCTCGTCTACGTGGACGATCTTCTGATCGCCTCACCCGACCTGGGAGCAGTGAATGCTGCCAAGGCCGTTCTCTCCTCGGCCTACAAGATGAAGGATCTTGGTGAGGCTTCTGTCTTTTTGGGGATGGAGATCATGTGCGACCGTGTTTGTTGCACACTCAGTGTCCATCAGGGACGCTACGCAGAGACCGTGGGGGAGCGCTTTGCCGATCTCCTCGCGGTCGTCCGCACGGCCTCCACGCCCATGACCCCTGAGGGGCAGGCCGCCCTGCAGGTCGATGACCCAGCGGACCTGGGGGAGCCAGTTGATGTGACCCTGTACCTACGAGTCATTGGCTCGCTCATGTACTTGGCCACCACGACACGGCCCGACATTGCCTTCACTGTCAACCTGCTCGCCCAGTTCTCACAGGCTCCGTGCCAGCAAACACTGGAGGCCGCAGTCCGCTGTGTGCACTACATTTTGTCCACCGCACGCTTCGGCCTGAGCTTTCGCAAGAAGGTGTCCGTTGTGCTCGATGGGTACACAGATAGCGATTGGGCGTGGAGTCCAGATGGCAAAAACCGCACCGGCTACATCTTCCTCATTGGAGGCACTGTAGTATCCTGGCGAAGTCGGAAGAAGGGCTGCATCGCATGTAGTACTGCTGAGGCAGAGTATGTTGCCTTAGGTGCCGGTGTAGCAGAGTGTGTCTGGCTCGTCCGTCTGTTGCGTGAACTGCGTCAGTCCATCCCCCCCGTAGTTCTCCAGTGTGACAACATGAGCGCGGAGGCCATCGCCAAGAACTCAGGTGTGTTCCATGCACGCACGAAGCACATCAATGTCGAGCATCACTTTGTGCGTGACCTGGTTGATCGTGGTGAGATCCGAGTCATCCACATGAGCACTGACAGGCAGTGCGCGGATTTTTTTACCAAGGCTCTGGGTTGTTCGAAGTTTCATGCGGCCACTCGTTCCGTTGGACTCTGCCCCACCCCTGTTGCAGGTTGATTCCTCATGTGCCACCCTGTATGTGCTGTGCCTACTGCTTGCAGCGGCTGTGCGTTTCCTGTGCTGTACAGCGCCAGTGTCTGCATGTGCATGGACGTGTTACGCCCTCCGGTCATGGGGGAGTGTTGTTGTGTGTGTCGTACACAGCTTACGGTGACCCCTCGGCTCATGTCCATTCACGTGCAGATCCCTAAGACTGGTGACGGTGGCAGAAGGCTGGAAGCCGGTGGCGACGGGCGCTCAGAAGACTTCCGTGTTTTGTAGACTCATGCTGTGTCACGGCACATAGGCATGTAGCCTATGTGCCGTGACACAGCATGAGATCGTAGATCTCGTTGACGTGGCCGTTCTGGTTTGAACGGCTCGTCGTTCTGACATGTCTGCAAGGAACTGTGACCAAAACTGTGTTTTTGCCACTGTTTTATCCTGCTAGAAAAATAGCGCCATTGTGCGCCGTGTGTGTGTGTGCATCCACTAGGTCCGTGGCACTATTTAGGTTGGCCAGACCTCAGTTGTCATCTCTCTCTGCATATTTCAACATTTGCACCTTTTGACACTTGTGTTTGTGTCCCTAGCCGACCCCTTGCTGTTCTCACCTCCACCTGTGTGTGCTAGTGAGTTAGCTAGCTGGCTTGTACTGCCACGCTAGCGATAGCAGTGCTAGGAGCTGTCTCTCACCTAAAACCCGCGCATAGGCATTCTCAACTTTACATTCATGGCCCACCGCGCAACGTCTTCCGGATTTTTACGCCGTTTGGTCAAGGGTCCATTGGCCAACTGCCCAGACCTCCAATGTTTTGTTCCACAAGTTTTTTACAGATTCGACCACCTTCCAAAGAGGTCGACAAAAGTGTCACGGACCATATCAATGTTTCAATATCATACGGCCAACTTCTCCATGGCGCTCTTTTCTTTCTAGGAAGAAGCGCTGCGATATTCTCGAGGCTCCCCTATCGTAGGTAGCTTAGGTTGCTAAGCAAGCAAGCAAGCAATGAGATGACACCATGGATCGGGTGCAAGCTCACTTAAGGTAAGTAAAAGAGTATCGAGTAACAAGTAAGAGAATTGGTGATTACCGGTTGCCCGAGCCACCCACGCGAATCACTCGACTCATTCGCCGCTGAAGCGAATGAGCTCCAGGCGGTTTCTCACATGCCGATGTAAATCCGGACGTGTGGTCCCGAGGGATCAACAACCCAGTTCACTACACTGAAAGCATGCATGTGAGTAAGAATCCTGTCACATCACAAGCATGCTCGCTTACAAGTGTATCCCCCATTTTGGCATGCAGAGTCATCACTAAACTAAGGCTCGTCGTGACGTTGGTTTTGTGGTCACCACTTGGCAACTTGATAGTGTCATCACCACTGGGCGCTGTTGTGATGTGAGCTGTTTCCGTCTGTTTGTACAGCTTACTGTGACGACTCGGCCGTGTCCATGCTCGTGCGGATCCCTGATGCGGACCCAGCTGGCGCCGGAGCACTGATGGTTGGTGGATTCACCCGCCAGCAGCCACCAGGCGGCTGCCATGACGTCCCGGGTGCTTGCTGGGGTACTTTGCAGTTTTTCTGCAGACGCTAGAATTTTCTCGATGGACAGGCTCTTGAGGCCGATTTGCATGTTTTGCATTGTCCTTCCANAGAGCTTGTTGTGCTGCACAGCAGAGATGCAGTGATCGCAGCAGCAGTGAGCTGCAGCAGCGGCAACAGCACACAGCAATAGCGACAGGTCCTTGGAGGACCCACCAACCTGCGACATTGCAAGGCATAGGCCGCAACACCTGCGTGACGGAGGAGTCGTGCAGGAGGGGTGCAGCAGTGTAGCAGCACGCCAGCGCAGCAGCGCCATAGTAGCTGTCCAGCAGCGCAGCAACAGTGCTGGCAGTTTTGACCACAGCAGCAGCAGCAGCAGCAGCAACATCGGCGGCGGCATCAGAAACATCAGCAATAGTAGCCGCCAAAGTGGCTTGAGGCCGTTGCCGTCAGGCTCGACGGCAGCAGCAGCAGCAACAACAACAGCAGCGTGCGCCACCGCTGCCCCTGTCCGTGCAACTTCCTAGAAGCCGCACGGACGTGGAGGAGCCGCAGACGAAATCACGTCAGCCACCACCTCCCCGTCGGCACGAGCTTGCCCTGGCTTCAAACGAACGCCGTTTTCAGCGTTTGATGGTGCGTTGGAAATCTCTTCTCTCAAGCTCTCCAGAGCTACTATTCACGCTCAGTTTCGTGCTCTGTCGCCACCAGCAAAGACTGAAGTGCAACGCAGATTTGTTTTCTGTTGAAATTTGGGCAGAACAGGGAAAAGTGACGTTTTGCCACTTTTTCCAACTTTTTGCGACCGAAAATTTCACCACCATGTTCAGCACATTCAGGAGCCTCTGTGGTCAAAATTCTGCTTGATTTGGACAACCTTGAATTTTTAGTGCTGAAATTTTTAAATTTCAACAGTTACCCAAGTTTCTGGCCATCAGCATCATACTTGGCCAAATTCTTGGCCGGACAGTAAAAAATTGCCAGCGCCTCAAATCCTCAAGAAACGCTGTCAGTTTCTTGTTTGGAGAATTTTCGACGCTCGGCCCCATACTGAGCACCGCGATGGCGCCGGTCCGTGACAAGGACAAAGGACCCGCTGATCCCTCTTCCTCCTCTTCGGGCGTTGTGAGCCCGCGGTTGTAGTCCCGCATGATTGATGAGCTTCGTCGGTCGCAAGACGAGATGCGCCAGCAGCAGCAGAGGCAGTCCGACGCGTTGTAGGAGATCACGGAGTTACTGCGGGGTCGTTCGATGGCTTCACAGCAGCCACCTAGAGAGTCTACTGGAGCTGCACCATCCGCTCAGCAGTCTACACCCTACACAATGTGGCGGTCTCAGCATCGATCATCACAGGTGGACACCTGGGAGGAGGAGATTGAGGATGACTCACGCGAGCACGAGATTCGTGTGCTTGAGGAGCGCATTTGTGAGTTACGTCTGGGATCACAGCCTCCCACTCCACCACCTTCTCGCCGTCAGGATCAGACACGTCGTTCAGCAGCGTTCACCTTTGGTGGTGTTTCCCCCACTGGTGGGCTCCCCATACCCTGCCCACCATCTCCTGAGCCTGAGGTCACCCTCCCCACGGAGCGGCGACCGAAGGACTTTGAGACACCTCCACCCCGTTACGATAGTGAGGAGGGCTTCGATTGCTGGGAGACCCTGTTTCAGGTGTGGGCCGATAATGAGGGTGTCTGGCCGTACTACCACAGCCAGTACCAGACCCGCGACGCTCACCAGGCCCAGACAGCAGCGAGAGCGATGCGGGGTCTCCTCTACGCCATGTCACGGGAGACTATGATCGACTTCCGTCGTTTCCTCGGTCAGACCGGGACCAGGATTGGAGCAGATCCGCGTCAGGACTGGGAGCTGGCCCTGACACTTCTTTCTGTGGAGACCCATGCCACGAGGGCAGCCCGACTACGTGAGTTTCACTCCCTCCGCCAGGGCCCCACAGAGCTCGCAGCTGACTACTGGAGGCGCGTGATGCGCCTTTACACGCGCCTTGGGACCGGTGGCGGGACGCAATTGTGGGCGCTCGACACCATCATGATGGGAGCGCATTTGGACCACGTAAAGCTCTTTACGGGCTTCAATCGTGTGGCTCTCTCTGAGTTGTTAGAGTCAGTACAGCTGCTTCCTTGGGCCCGTCGCTACTTCATCCAGGCCACATCGGCTCATGAGGCTGACGTCGCTTATCAGCAGAGTCCACTGGTTGCAGCAGTGACTGCGACGCCTCCTACGCCTCTGTCCCTGCTCACCAGTCCCACCTCCACTGCCTCCTCCTCCTCCTCCTCTACTCCAAGCGGCCACGCTCAGGGCGTTGCAGCGGCCGCACAGGGAAAGAAGGGGAAGAAGCGACGCAAAAAGGGACAGCAGCAACAGCAGCAGCAGCCGGCGAGTAGTTGCAGTGGACGTTCTGTCCACTTCTGCAACTGTGGAGGCGCTCACTGCTACACAGAGTGTGAGCAGCCACTTGAGTGGACTCGGATCATGCGCGGCCTCCAGGCGGCGCACGCACAGCGGACTTCCTCGAGCGACACACGGACTGGGCGTGCCGCGACCATGAGTGCTGTAGACGCACTCGTTTCATCAGGCGGCAGCAGTGAGGTGGACCCTCGGGATCGCACGATCGTAGAGTTTTGTCAGCTGCTGGCACTTCGTACTCAGGGAGGTGCGAGTGTGTTGTCACAGCCGAGTGGTCCCGACACAGCTTGTCTTACCACGTCTGTTGCTCGTGATGATGCTTGTGGTGGAGCTATGGTGGCTTGCGATGAGGATGGACCTGACAGTATCGACTGGCTTGCCGAGTCACAGATCCGTGTTGTCTGTCGTTGTTCCGAGTCCTCTGTTGAGAGCCCAACAGAGGCAGAGTGTTATGTGGCACGTTGCTCAGTGTCGACGACTGGTCGTGAGCCGAGTGGCACCTGGATTATTGACTCTGGGGCCACTCATCACATGACCTATCGTCACAGTGACTTCGTTATGTTGGGTCCCGTTGCGTCTGTTCGGTCTGTTCACACAGGGTCTGGTCAGTCGTCGCCTGGACAAGGAGTTGGGGTTGTGCGATTTGATGCTCCGTCTGGCCCCTTGTACATTTCTGATGTGCTCTTTGTCCCTGCTCTTAAGCTCAGCCTGCTCTCTGTTCGTGCATGCACCAGGATGGGCCTCACTGTTGAGCACTCTGATGACTCTGCCACAGTGACTGCTCTTGACACACGTGCCGTTGTGCTTCGTGCCTTTGTTGTTGATGACTTGTATCATGTGTCTCATTGCACTCCCTCTGCTTCTCCTTCCCCACCCCCTTCTGCGCGAGTGTTTGTCACTGGTGTTCTCTCCCCGGAACACCAGCGCTTGTTACACCGTCGCCTCTGCCATGTGAGCTCGGACACTGTGTCCAAGCTCATTCGTACTCAGCCAGCCCTCG
>SZWC01012781.1:47423-58619 GCA_023375785.1 Penium margaritaceum | reverse complement strand
GCTGCAGCGGCGGTGGCTGCCGCTGTTGCTGCTGCAGGGGCGGCGGCTGCTGCTGTCACAGTGGCCGTGGCTGCTGCTGCTGCTGCTGCAGCGGCGGTGGGAGTTGTTGCTGATGCTGCAGCGGCGGCGGCTGCTGCTGGTCTTGCTACGGCGCCGGTGGTTGCTGCTGCTGCAACGGCGGCGGCTGCTACTGCTGAAGCGGCGGCGGGTGCTGTTGCTTTTGTTGTAGCAGTCGCTGCAAGAAGGGAGGGGTAGGGGTCCCCCCACCAGAGGAGGACCCCTCATCAGGAATCCCCTCCATTTACTCAGTGTCCCTTGTTTTCTATCCTTTTCCCTTTTTTTTTTGTTTGATGACGTCAGCAGTGACGTCAGCAGTGACGTCAGCAGAGGAGTGCTGACGTCAACAGTGGTGGACGTTGGGGCCGCTGATGTTGGTGTTGCTCTTGATGCCGCTGCAGCCGCTGCCGCTGCTACTGCTGCTGTTGCTGCTGCTGCGGTTGCTGGCGCTGTTGCAGTTGCTGCCGCTGCCGCTGTTGCTGCTGCTGCTGCTTGCTTGCTGCTGCTACTGCTGCTGCTGCTGCTGCTGCTGCTGCTTGCTTGCTCCTGTTGCTGTTGCTGCTGCTGCTGCTGCTGCTGCTGCTTGCTTGCTGCTGCTGCTTGCTTGCTGCTGCTGCTGCTGCTGCTGCTGCTGCTTGCTTGCTGTTGCTGCTGCTGCTGTGGCTGCTGCAGTTGCAGCCGCAGCTGCTGTTGCTAAGCTGCTGCGGCTACTGCGGCTGCTGCAGCTCGCCGCTGCGGCTGTGCGCTGCTGCAGTGGTGTGCTGCTGCTGCAGCCCGCTGCTACGGCTGCTGCGTGCTGCAGCAGCCGCTTGCTGCTGCGGCGGGTTGCTGTAGCGAGCCACGGGGGTGGGGGATTTTTTTTCTGTTGCACCTTTTTTTTTTCTTCTTCTTTTCTCTTTGTCAGTGGGCAGCAGCCCGCTGTCTACAGCGAGCAGCGGGCTGCTGCTCGCCTGGCAGCAGCGAGTTGCTGCTCGCTGGCAGCAGCGGGCTGCTGCTCGCTGCTTGCTAGCTGCGAGCAGCGAGCAGCAGCAGCCGCGGCTGGCAGCTGCTGCTGCTGGCTGCTGCTGCAGCTCGCTGCTGCTGCTACACGCAGCTGCAGCTGCTACGAGCTGCTGCAGCTCGCTGCTGCAGCTTGCTGCTGCCGCTGCCGCTACTGCCGGCTGCCGCTGCCGCTGCCGCTGCCGCTGCTGCCTGCTGCCGCTGCGGGCTGCTGCTGCGAGCTGCTGCTCCTGCACGCTGCTGCCGCTGCTGCGCGCTGCTGCTGCCGCTGCCGCAAGCTGTTGCTGCTGCTGCCGCTAGCTGCTACTGCTGCGTGCCGCTACGAGATGCTGCTGCCGCCTGCTGCTGCTGGCGGTGCCAGTCACTGCACCTGGGTGACGTTCGCCGCTTGCGTCGTCGCCCGCAGACGTCAGAAGCCGCCTGCCGCTCACCTCCTCGCGTCACGCGTGGGGGTCAGTGCTGCCGAAAAAATTTCGGCAGCATTTCCCCTGGCCCAGTGGCCGTGGGAAAAAATCTGACGCCGCCACTAGGCGGTTCAATGCTGCCGGAGAAAATCCGGCAGCATTTCCCCTGCACTGGCGCGTATGGGGGTCCGCAGGCGTTGTCTGGCACCTGTTCGTCAGTCTTTTGCTGCTGCTGCTACGCTCTGGCTCTGATACCAAAAAGGAATTGCCTAGGCAGCAGGTTGGGGCAGCATCGTTGTTGATGCAGCGTGCGGGCTTCCACGCTCGTTGCTTAAGTCAGCTGCCCCCTCAGTCTGCTGCTCTAGAGTCTAAGTCTGGAAGCTCTGGGTTTGTTACTCAGAAATGCGCGCGCCAGTGTTAGCGCCAGAAAGCAGCTGAAAACTGCAAGTGACTAATTAGGAATGAAGAATGAACAACAATGGGAGACCCCTCCAAGTTCTAGGCCCCCCCCAGCTCTGTAGAGCTTGTTACTCAGTTCAACAGCCAATCAGAAAATAGCTCAGTTCAGGCTGGCAGGTTTTCTCGGTGAGGCCTGCCAGACAGCCGACAGCCCAAAACCCGGGCGTCGTCCGTTTTGCCTGAAAACTGGACCATACCATAATACCGCCGCTGCGAACGCAGCCGTGCGGTCAGAATCTGCTAGAAAAATAGTAGCGAGGAGTTATGGCAGCCTAAACCCAGATAATGCCCACAATGGTTTGTGCTGCCGAACAGGGCCATGCAACATGCAACTGGGACCCTAGGCAGTGCATGACGACGCAGACGCAATAGGACGCGCTGGACGCATGCAAGCAGCGAATGCGGTGTCAATGACCGCCGGCAGCACGACCGCCGAGGAGGCCTGCCGATGGAGCTGAGCGCGTCGCCTGAGAGAGGAGGCTCCAGCGAACTGCGACCTCAGCGTGCGTCGGCTCCACCGGACGACACTCCATCAGCGTCGCGTCTCGCCGTCAGTCATCTGCATGCCGATGTACACGAGCCGGGAGGACACAACCGAGCACAATGAGAGATGTGCAAAAACCAACAACACCCGCTGTGCGTCGCGGTAGGTATTTATGCCATGGACCTGTCATATGTTATCTCTCTGTGCAAATGCTTATGAAGCATTCAGACACTTTGCCTTGTGTCCCCTAGCCAAACCCTTGTCGTTACGTGCACGGCTTGTGACTGTCGTTACCGTCTGATTAGGCACTGACGCCTGGTCAATGGGAGTGTGGCTAGGAAGCTTCTATGCATCTTCTCAGCATTATGTGTAAATGCTTGACCCACTAGTCTCTCGCATCGTCTGTGCCGGTTTGACATCGCTGGCAAGGTTGTGTGCAACACTTTTGTAACCAGCCAGAATCCTTTTCATTTCATTTCTGGGTTTGCTTTAAAAGAAACAATGGCAAGCACTACGATGTATGAACAAAAGGACGAATCGCTGGAACAAACATAACGCAAAACCAAGTTGACCGCAAATGATGATGAAAACTTCCACCATGTCATCTTCTGCAAAACCACTGAGTTATTGATCTTGGACAATTCCCACCTTTCTATTCGTATGCATGCTCATACAATGGCCAGGTACACGTGTTGACTCGGAAAGGGATCGAGGGATGTAGCTAGCCATCGACATCGGTCGAGAATCATACTACATGCACCACTGTCTATTGGTTCTTTTGTTAGGAAAAACATGTCACCCCCTTGCCTGGCTGGTCCCTCCCATAAGAACAAGGCAAGTACACGCAATAATCTACATGGATGGAGATTGCATTTGAAATGTACCCTAGTGTTTGCTACGGGGTCAAGCTCCATATAAACTTGAAGCAATCACTTACGTACTATTTTTTCTAGTGTCCATATGGTTAAATGTTTACACGCTCCTACGTTAAACCAAAAAACTATTCTCGTATTGGGTAGGAAGAATGTTCAGTCCTTGACATCACCCGACACGCGCGAAAGAGAAATTCATGAATAATTTGTACATCGCAAACACATTAACTCTGACATGCATGGGTGGCATAGAGAGTGGCTGTGTGCACTCGTTTGACTCACGTACAAATGGAAAGTGCACATGACAGAAAAACATGTGCCATTTTAAAACCATGATGCTTGGAAAACAGGAGTACTATAGTGTTATATGGATTTGTCTCTCTTTGTGGGCCTTCTTGGAGATCCCTGTACTCTCCCAAAATTGGGTGCATTTTAGATTCCGGTGTGGTCGTCTAGTAGCACTTCTCCATAGTCATGAAACCCCTAGATTCACCAATGGTTCAACTCCTTGGACACCCATGTAAAAGCATAACTCAAGAGAAAAACTCAAACATCAAACTACGGATGCTTGAGCTTTGATCATGTGAACCAATGATAGGTGATGCCGACTAATATGACTCACTGATTTTAGTAACACCTATCCCACTCTCACAACAGTTTATTATGAATATCATGGGTATGGAAAAAGCAATTATTTAGGATGAATTTGGATGACAGTATGGTGTTTGTTTGTGCTATGCATGTCTAGAGAACATCTCTCAGTGGACTTGGAAATACATGCCTTTGATGCAACTGATCGAACCAACCAATGGCTCAATTGTTCATCCGCCGTTGCCAAACATGTGTGGAGATGTATTGCTGTCAATGTTCATGAGTTTGATTGTCATGTACCCTACTGCTCTTGGATTTCGATATTTATGGTTTTTCAAGTTGATTGAATGCGATACACTTTTTTGTTCAATGGATTCTACATACCATATAAATAATTGAACTTGAATTTCATGTGAAAGGCTAAGGGATTTCAAACTTCAATGGTGTTTTTATCCATATAAAACGTTGAAATCAAGGTAACATTTGATGCAGATTCGATCATTAAGGACTACCAATATAATTCAAACCTGAAAAATATCGTCTAACTCATAGATTTTATAATTCGCAATTTTCCATTCGTTGAAATCCAAGAGCAGTAGGGTATTGTATCTTGTGAACGTGGAGGAAAATGATGACCAAAAAGACATGAAAAAAGGAGGAATGCAGTTTCTAATCGAGGTCATGAAACGACCATACGTATGTGCTTCATAAGGGGAGGTAAACTTCTACTCGTAACTGTTTTTTCAACCATTGGCGATTCATATGGCCTCTTGCCCGATAGAGCGATCGCAACACACTTGTAAGCTTTCAGGAGCCAGTTGTAGAATGCTACACTAAATGGTATTAATGTCATTCAATGTTCATACTAAACAATTTCCATGTACCCAGCCAATTCTCCACTCGAGCTTTTGGTGATTGGACTTCATCGCAGATTCTATTCATTGGTTAAAGTGGGTAGCATTAGACGACTGTCATATAACCTTTTTTTTCATACCTCTGCTCATCCAACTACAACCCTATTGCCACATGAATTTGTGAAAGAAAATTTGTGTTTAACAATGGATTTATGTATTCAAGTGCAAGTGCAATAAGATTATAGTTTTTATGTGTGGTTCATAAACTATGTACGCACCTTCTTTAGATTTTGCAAGAACAAATTTAATAGTGCACTTTATTGCTTCTCGCATGTGGTTGCGGGAAACGTTCTCGGAAAAGAAGTCATTTATCATACACAAAATATGGGTTATTGAACATGCCGAGTAAAAGTTTTGTTCTTTTTGTATGCAATTCACACATATCTTGTTTCATTAGTGTGCAAAGCCAATAAAATTTCAAAAGCAAAATTTGCGATAAACCACCAAATTGTTCAAGAGGACGAATTCATGCGGCACTAGGGTATCGATACATACAAAAATGAGTCTCCAATTTTAATGAGGATCCAGTCCTCAAGCACATGGCACTGACCTTCGTCGGTTATGCACAAAGACTTCTGACCCCTAGGGGTGTTCGTGTTTCATGAAGATGGTGAAAGGATGTATTGTTGATCTGTGAAACATAACGTCATTTATTTCTAGTGGGCAGTTGTTCTTGAACTTTCATCCACTACGGAAACCACGCAGGTACAATCTTTTGATAAGATCCATCTGACTGTCACAAGCATTAAGTGGAGGTCAACATTCATTTTATATAACAGCCTACACACCTATCGCACAAGGAAAACAGGCAAACTGTTATTCCTTGTTCTTTATTAGTAGCTAAACTGTAAGACAGTTTCACAGCACTAACGAGCCCTCATTTTGACGAGAGCAAAGATAGAAAATTGCAAAAGAGACATGATCACCCTAGACGTTCATATTGGCACTTGTATCAGTATTCACATATTGTTCTCTGTTGCCAAACAAATTGTGGAATGTGTCTCAGCAGTGTGCACCTCAACAACACATAACAACACTTCAAAATGAGAAATACATAGTACACCTGCAAGAAACAAAAAAGGTGCAACAAATTGTAAACTAATTAAACTTATTTGTACATCTACGAACGCAATGATACATTCCATGTCATGTGACCATGTTACTCTTTTTACAAAACTGCTCAATCACTTTTTCCCTATTACTTGGGTCTAACATTGACAACATGTTTCATGTAAATGTGTACACGTGTATACGTTTGATGTACAAACTATATTACATTGTCACATATTGTTACTTCGAATACTAATCCATCCTCTCCCCTTTTCCAATATTTTTGCATTAGATTCACTACCAAAACTTCCACCTCTTCACTCTATTGTACACGTGCCTTGTGTTATTTCCCATGGCAAGAAAAACAAGAAACACACGGCAGACAACACGACGCAAATGCATGAACTTTTTACAATATAGAATTTAATGCATAGGACACACCCCAGTACATTTTCTTTACACACATTTCCCTCCTCCCACCCACCTTTCCTCCGTAACACTATTGTCTAGAGAAGCACTACTATCGCTTGGTAGACACAAAGGGAGTCATGGAAAACAACAATACACAAACGTATACATTTTCTACACATGCACTTCACGTCCTCGTACACATGATACATACACTTTTTCCTACCTCATCTCCCCTTGCGCCTTGCACAAAGGTCCACAACATTGGCTTGTTAGTCAATCTGAATTTATTATCTCACGGATTTATAAGTGTATGACGAGGGAAGGCACAGAGTGAAAAAAAAACTAGATTCTATTTTTTTATGGTGTGAATGATTCCTCCAAGTCTAAAAAATCTTCCTATAAACTTCATGAATCTAGTGTTTCACACACCATTAACATTGTGTATAAATTTGCAACAAGTAACCATACCTAAAGATGCCAAGCGTACTAAAGTGACTAGTTTATCACATTCACAATCACATTATGGCAACGGTCTAGTCGCATAAATGTGGAAGATATAGTTACTTAGAATCTAGAAAATGTGGTGATTGTGGTCAATTGGAAAGAATCATTTGCTGTCAAATTTAATAGTGTAGAAATTGTAGTGTAAATGCGCCCCATCCAATTCAAGGACCACTTCTTCACGTAATTCCTGTTTTCATTCCTTCTCTCATGGGCTACAAATTTTTCCCATGGTTCTCAGAGTCTCAGATTATTAAGAGATACATTATTAAGAAGGTCAGAGACCATAAAAATATTGCAAGCATGTGGCCTAAAACCAAACATAGTTCAATATGCATAACCTTCCAACAGTTAGACATGTACATGCAAAGGTATAAGAGAGAAGTTTCATAGCATTATTGGTCAACAAGTTGGAGAACTGCAACACATATGTCATACAAAGAATGATACGGCCTCAACACATCTCTATTTTCCTTCATGCATTTATGTAAAATTTCTTCTATTACAAAAAAATCACACGTGGAATTGCATAGAAAATTGATTTTTCTTCCTGTTATTGCTCCATTTCCCAGGTGTACGCATGATTGATCACAAATACATTCTTCCAAGCCGTTATTCATCTGGAATTTGCAAGTACAAAAATAGATTCCTTGTGAAGTTGTCAACTGCGTTTGACGACATAGAACATCAAAGTCCCTGACTTTGTGTTCTCAATTTAAGATAAGAAAGATTGAGCTAATGGTGCAGATTATATTGCACATGAATAGCTTGATAGCTGAAGAATATGAATTCGTCCCAGAGTCTGATAGATCACCTTATGTATCATTCCACAATAATCCAAAACATCTGAATATAGGATAATGTAAAGCACACTAATTCAAGATGAATTGGATCTGGAATGTAACTCTCATTATACGAGTGTTTGAAGAAGTCCCACGGGGCTTTGTGCTACCATTGGAGCTAGCTTATGCCGCATATGAATCAATGGCCATGAATCTCACCAATGGCCTCCCACAAATGATCGACTTATTCTTGTGATTGTCCATGATAGTTTCATGATACACTTCATGCCCCTAACACCAAGGGTGAACTCGAAAGAAGGAGCATGCCTATTCAATTACGGGATCTAAAAGGTACTATAGAATCTCACAAATCACGGCATCACATCATGATCTTTAGCTTGCAACAAATTTTTACAAGTTCTAAAAAAGACATGTAGAACACAAGTACAATTGTTCACAGTGTTCCACCCACAATTACATGGATATGGTGAGCACATTGGTAATAGAGAATAGGTGTTGTGGATGTCCATGGGGTATTTCATGAGGATTGGGGTGTTTTCTTGAACACAATGAAACCTACTTTCAACAATGGTGTAGGAAAAATGGACAAGATGTACCTTATTCCTCTTCAATCATAGATGAATTATTGTGGGACCCGCTATATGACTCAAGCAACGGTGATCATTTTTCTCTACTTTGGCCTTTTCTTTATAATAGATGTTACAGTGCAGTGCAACGACATATGTATACTGACTCAACATGCCGACATTGTTATGATGAAAAAGCTCCAAGGTGAGATCAAAGTGTCGATCGGCTGCTTTTGAGCACAAAGAGTGTACTGCTAATGAAACCTCATGTAGACAAGGTGTTTCCAAAGTCGTTAGGAAGATGCATGATCATGCATAATGTACATCCACAAAAATTCCAATTGAGCCTATCTATACCATGACTGGTAGATAGGTTTTTTTTGCCTTAAACAATGATATCCACGCTATGTGGATATCACTATTGAAAATGGGTATCGCATAAAAATGGAGCGGTGATTTCTCAAGGACAAGTTATCTTCTACATTCATGATGATCATAAGGACACAAATCCTCCTCCCAACTGGTCAACTTCGTGTTGTGCACGTCAAGAGGAATTGGCGATGAATCGCAAGTGATAGAAAGGACATGGGTTTTCATTTCTTATGTGGGGCTGCTATTTAATGTTGACTACACATAATAGAATGTTGTAGCTATGTAGAACCTAAACAAGAAAAAGTGATTGCTGAGGTTGTATGCCAACTCTATGAGCAAGAAAACCAAAACCAAGAGTACAACCTTGCATTGAATTTGTCTTATAGAGGAATGCATTCTAATGCATTGATTCTGAAATGTTATGTGATACAACCCCTAATCTATCATTGATATGTTTGAGGGCTCAAAGTGGGACGAAAAGGCTAGATTAACCTTACACGAAGGGACAAAAGTGTTTTTCCAAGCCTAGGAAGGCTTTTATTTTTCCCACGTTGGATGGCTGAGGTTAGTCCACCAAATCTTCCACTTTGCAAGGATCCACTCGGATTTCTTTGGTGCCAAAAATGAAGCCTAAGCATTGCAGCACAGGTTGTACGAAAGCACACGTCCCTATCTTGGAAAAGAATAACTCCTTACAGAGGATCTTGAGCATGATACACATATTTTGTAAATGCTCCTCAAGATCCTTTGAAAACACCAAGATATCATCAAGGTACACCAAGAAGGTTTTACCCAAATGATCAATGAATGTGTGAATCATTGTAGCTTAAAACGTTGTTAAGGAGTTCGTAAGGCAAAATTGATAATGTGCTTGATGTGTACGAAACATAGTTTTGGGAACATGCTCTTCAGTTATCTGAATTTGGTGATTCCTTGAGCCAAATGAAGGGAAGATAAGACCTTTTCACTTTGAATTTGGTTAAAGAGATACTCGATCCTTGGAAAGGGATAATGGTTTTTAGCCGTCAAGCTATTCAACGCATGGTGGTCAACACACATGCACAAACCTCCATCATTCTTATTCAATGATAGGATGGAAGATCCGAATGGAGAGGTGCTTGGTTCAATCCATCCCTTGTCCAAGTATTCCTCAATCGACTGTTTGGCTTTCTCACGCTCGGCAAGACCAAGGCAGTATATGGGCCAAAGTTATAGCCTTGCTTTTGTCTCAAGAGGGATTCTATGACCAGTATTCTGTTTTGGTGGTAGACCATCTTGTACTGGGCCAAAAACTTCAGAAAAATCTCCGATAGAACATCACTTGAGCATGACGGTAGATTGTAATCATTGACCTCACAAAGTCTCACAATGAACACATTGTGGCCTTTACAAAACTGTTGCTTCAATTAAAGAGCAATAAGGATGGATTGTTCAGTATCTACAGAGGGTTTAAAGCAATCCAAGGCAAATTGTGATGGGAACGCTTGCCTTTTTGTACAATGAGTGTCGTTGTAACCCAACTCATGGTGGCCTTGTGCTTGTTAGAGTTATGGTTAATCGTCCTATTTTAATACATTGTATAATGTTTGCATATGATACATGCAACATGTTAGGTTCCTAGAAGTACACAAGTGTGTAGACACTACGTAGTACACCATTTAATTAGTGAAAACACTCTTAAGTGAATGAAAAACATGTGGCTTCCCGAGGTTTCTTATACATGTAACAATGTTTTAACTTCATTGCGTTAGATATGTTATGTAACGTAGATTGGTCTATGAAACATATGGTGGGTACATCAGTTGTTTTCCATGTTTTTTGCAAACTTATTGTAACACCGTGAGGTACTTCTTCACTTGAAACACCTTAGTTGGGGCTATGCTCGAAGTTTGGAAGGGGCTGCTCACGTCATTTTCTCAACCGTGACAAAGACCATGGTGCTCACCCCCTACCTCAGAATGCATCGAGTGTATATGGGGAGCCTATTTGGGGGTGTATCTTAGAAACGCAAAGTGTTGGAACTTGTGTACTCCAATGTTCCACCTCGTCCCTCCCCCCCTCCCCTGAAACAAGGCGAGTGTATGAGGCGAGTGTAGCGTGGAGTGTATCAGCAATGTCTATCAATTCGAGATATGCGTACATTTCTATGCTACTCTCTCTTGATACACAAGTTTATGGAATCGATACACCTCAGATACACACTCTGATACACTGCCCCAATACGCTTTCCACTTGGCAAGGGGGGGGGGGAGAGGGCTATCCATACCCCCCCTCCATATCGAGAGTGTATTGGGATGGTGTAGCGGAGAGTGTCGTCGAAAGACACTCATAAAGACAACTTGTGTATTCTCAATAACCACCGTCCATACTCGTTCCATAACAGGACCCGACACCTAGTCGCGCACCCCCTCCCCAAAGTACCTTGAGTGTATCTGGGGAGTGTATCTGGGGGTGTATCCTAGAAATGCATAGTGTTGGAACTTGTGTAATCCAATGTTCCATCTCCCCCCCCCCCCAAAACACGTTGAGTGTATGAGGCGAGTGTAGCGTGGAGTGTATCGGAAATGTCTAATGATACGAGATTTGTGTATACCTCTATGCTACTATCTCTTAACACACAAGTTTATGGATTCGATTCACCTCACATACACACCCCAATACACCACCCCAATACACTTTTGACTTAGCGGGGGGGGGGGGGGGGGGGGGGGGG
>SZWC01012780.1:56540-69336 GCA_023375785.1 Penium margaritaceum | reverse complement strand
CTAAAGAAGCTGAGCACACTTATAACAGTCAACAACGGTGCTCCCCATAAGTTTATATCATTTAGTTTCAATTTCATACCGTGAAAGTAAACCTGATCCACGAGATCACACTATGAATCGAAACAAAAACGTGGTTGTTTGAATGTTTCCTTCACCCATCTCAATCAAGAAATCGCTTTGCTTAAACAAGATTTTGGTTATTTCAAGCCAAGTTGAAGTGAATGCAATACCATAGTGCCACATCATTTCAACAAAACATGTAGGTTTTATGGCTTGTTATCTTGATTCAACAACATGTTCAATCATTATCTTGTTTTTTATAGGTGACAAAGTCATGTTAAGTAGAACACATGAATTCGACCGATGCTCTTTTTGCAAGGTCTAGTTCATCACTAGTGAAGTTACCTGACTGCTTCCTAGCTTGGATATGTTTGACATGGCGAGTGAACGCAATAGAGCACCAGGCATGCCATGGATGAGGCGAAATGTTTGCCTTAAAATTCAGGTCACACCAAGACAAGGAGATTGAGGGGGAGCGAGAATCTTAGAAGCTGGTGAGCACGCACCCGCGCCGAGCAGCACGATCGGATGGGCACGTGCCGCCACCCGGGGGTCGAGCCCGACCACTCGGTGTTAAACTGAGGGCGGCTACTCACCAATGCACGCTTAAAATCGGCATGGTCCCCTAAGGATCAGCACCCGGATAACATGCAACTCCCCCAAGAACACTCAGAGGCAAACAAACATGATCCAGGTGTTGTGCTTTGTGCTGTTCCTGTACAGTTTACTGTGACCACTCGGCCGTGTCCATTCTTGTGCAGATCCCTGAGGCAGGCGGCCCTAGTGACACCGGCGCGACGACGGGCGGCGGACTACCCGTCTGGAGCTGACTGACCACTGTTCAAGAGCCCCAGATGTCACCGGGACTCCTTGCTGTGCCTTCTACGTCCTGCAGGCGCCTTTCGGCGGACTGGGCATGAGACCCATTTGCATGTTTTTGTTTTGTTTACTCGCTGTCAGCCGATGGATGCATGCATGTGACCAGTCGTTGCGTGTGTCTTTTGATTTTGCACGTCTAGGTTCACACGGCGTAGGATTCTGACATGTGTGCACAGAGTTCCGGCCAAAATAGTGGTTTTGGGCCGGTTTTAGGACAGCTCTTGGACTGCCGCGTGCGACACCCGCCGTGCGCCGCGGCAGGTATTTATGCCCTGGACCTGTCAGTTGTCATTTCTCTCTGCATATGCTATATTGAAGCATTCTGACACTTTGACTTGTGTCTCCTAGCGAAACCCTTGCCGTTGTGTGTACGACCTGTGACTGTCGTCACTGTCTGACTAGGCACTGACGCCCGGTCAGCGGCTGTGTTGCTAAGTAGCTTCTACACACTTTCTCATGGTATCAGAGCAGTGAGACAGTTCTCACTGAGCTGCGCAGCAGAGAAGCAGCAGAGCAGCAACAGTGAGAGCCACCGCTGCAGCAGATCTTCTGGGACCCATTGGAGACCACCGTTCGCCATCCGCGCACTCCACCCACCACGTGAGATCAAAGCTGTTGAGGCAGCAGCAGCAGCGCGTACCGCCACGTAGAGGTGTGTGGCGGCTGCGATGCGTGCAGCCGCCACTTCCCCCCACAGCCGCAGTAGCAGAGCAGCAGCAGCAGTGGCGGCAGCGGCAGCCGCGCAGCAGCAGCGCATTAGGAGCAGCCGCCACAGCAGCGTGGCAGGAGCGGCGGCAGCAGCAGCGCAGCAGCGGCGTCGACAGCAGCAGCGGCATTAGCGGCGGCAGCAGCAGCGCAGCAGTGGCAGTAGCAGCAGCACGCGGCGGCGGCAGCCAGCAGCAACGCGCGGCGGCGGCAGCCAGCAGCAGCTGTAGCGCGTAGCAGCAGCGCCGCGCGCAGCAGCAGCCACCGCGCGCAGCAGCAGCAGCAGCAGCGCAGCCGCCGCTGCCACTGCTGCACACGCAGCTGCGCAGCTGCTGCTGCAGCTGACGGCACAGCTGCAGCAGCAGCTTGGCGGAAGCTGCTGCGCAGCTTTCGCGGAGCAGCCGCGTGCCACCGCGCAGCGGCAGAACCGTGACAAGAAAAAAAAGGGAGGGGACGAGTTGACGTCAGCATTGCTGGTTGCTGACGTCATCAGGTCGTGCTGACGTCAGCAACCACTTGCTGACGTCAGCATTACACCTAGCCAAATTTTCAACCGAAAAGTCAAAAGATACCAGTGTTTCAACTCTCCGAGAAACGCAGACGGTTTTGAAATCCGGCAAACTTGACCTGTCGTCCAATAGTGAGCGGCGACATGAGTTCGCCCGACGACAAGGACAAGGGACCAGGTGATCCCTCCTCCTCTTCTTCAGGGGTATTGAGCCCTCGCTCGCAGGCCATTGAGGACCTGCGCAGCCAGCAGGAGGAGATGCGTCGTCTGCAGCGAGAGCAGACTAACGCTATCCGCACACTGACTGAGCTCCTGCGCGCTTAGTCCACGGCTCCTCCGCGGATTTCCAAGGGAGCTGCCGGCGTTGCGGCCTCCACCCAGCACTCGGCTCACGTGCCCGTGACAGGTGCCCTGCCTGCTTCACCTCCTGGTGTGGTCTCCCCACCACCTGTGGACCTCCTTGATGACGAGCCATTCATGCCAGGCTTTGAGGATGACTCCCAGGAGCGGGAGATTCGTCTTCTACACGAGCGCCTTCGTCAGCTGCAGACGGGTATCCGACCTCCAGCCGTGTCCCCGATACGATCGTCACCTGACTTCCCCAGTGATCACCCCCTTCCAGGAGTTTTTCCCGTCACTCGCCCTCCTCAGCCTGCGGCTGCTCTCCCCACGGAACGGCAGCCAAAGGACTTTGAGGCACCACCTCCACGGTACATCAGCGAGGATGAATTTGACTGCTGGGAGATCCTATTCCAGGTGTGCGCCACTTATGAGGGAGTGTCGCCTTACTACCACAGCCCATACCAGTCTACAGATCCAGCACAGGTGCTGACAGCAGCCCGGGCCATGCGAGGGCTTCTCTACGCCATGCCACGCGAGACTGTCATTTACTTCCATCCCTTCCTCGGCGAGGCTGGCACAGGCACCGGAGCTGATCCTCGTGGAGGCTGGGATCTGGCGTTGTCCCTACTGGCTGCAGAGACGCACGCCACGCGTGCGTCACACATTCGCGCTTTCCACTCCCTCCGTCAGGGACCAGCGGAGCATGCAGCGGATTACTGGCGACGTGCCATGCGTATCTACATGCGCCTAGGGACCTCAGGGGGCAAGCAACTGTGGGCGCTTCGGACGATCATGCTCGGAGTTCGCCTGGAGTACACCGACATATTCAAACGATACAGCGACGCTGCTCTCGAGCCTTTCTTAGCCACCCTGCAGCTGCTCCCGTGGGCCCATCAGCTTTTCCTCCAGGTGACGTCGGCCCGCGAGGCAGCAGTAGCACATCAGGAGACTTCCCACGCTATAGCAGTCCTCGCCTCACCACCATCTTCCCTCCTGTTGTCACCCTCACCTTCTTCCATCACGACCTCTTCTTCCTCCTCCTCTTCGACCCCATCTACACCCACGCAGACGCAGGGCGTTGCAGCAGCTGCCCAGGGGAAGAAGAAGAATAGGAAGCGCGGATCGGGTCAACAGCAGTCGTCATCCAGTGGTAGCAGTGGCCGTTCCGTGCACTGCTACAACTGTGGAGGTGCCCATCGCTATACCGAGTGCCAGCAGCCGCTCGACTGGGAGCGCATCACTCGCGGACTTCAGGCTGCCCATGCTGCTCGCATCGCGTCCGGCACGTTGACCGCACACTCCTCTGGACGCGCGGCGACTAAGACTGCAGCTGTTCCTGCATCCTCACCGGCGAGCAGCAGTGATCCAGACCCACGTGACCGCACCATCGCCGATCTTCGTCATCTTCTGGCGCTTCGCTTTCAGGGAGGTGCGAGTGTGTTGTCATCGTCGAGTGGGTCACAGACTGCTTGTTCGTCTGTCCTCGTGACTCGTGATAACACGTGTGGGGGAGCACAGTCCGCATGTGATGATGATGGGCCTGACTGCACTAACTGGATTCATGAGTCTCACCTTCGTGATGTACATCGTTCCGTCCCACTGACGGCTCAGCGTCCCTCTGATGCCGAGTGTTCTATTGCTCGTTGTACAGTGACGTCCACCAGTCGTGACTCCGGTGGCACTTGGATCATCGATTCCGGTGCCACCCACCACATGACGTGTCGTCGGAGTGACTTTGTAGTACTTGGTCCTGTCACGACTGTCCGTTTTGTTCGTACAGGTTCTGGTCAGTCCTTACCGGTACACGGTGTTGGGGTTGTATGCTTTGATGGTCCGTCTGGCCCCCTATATCTCTCTGACGTGCTGTTTGTGCCTGATCTTGAGCTCAGTCTGCAGTCTGTGCGTGCCTGCACTCTGATGGGTCTCTCCGTTGAGCATACCGCTGATTCAGCGACTGTGACTGCTCTTGACACCCGTAGCATTGTCCTGCGTGCTTCAGTCGTAGATGATTTGTACCGCATTGCTCGGCCCTCCTCCCCTTGCTCTCCCTCCTCCTCTGGTCGCGTTTTTGTCACTGGTGTTCTATCCCCGGAACACCAGCGGTTGCTTCACCGACGTCTGTGTCACGTGGGCTCCGACACTGTGTCAAAGCTCATCCGGACACAGCACGCTCTTGGTCTTGACGTGGCTTCTTTCGAGAAGCCACCCAAGACTGACTGTCTTTTATGCGCTCAGGGTAAGATGCATCGGTGCACTTACCCTAATTCGCGTTCCCGAGCGATGAGGCCCCTCGAGTTGATCCACTCGGACCTGCTCGGTCCTCTCCCGGTCGAGTCGCTGTCCGAGAGGAGCCGGTATGTTCTAACGCTCACTGATGACTTCACCCGGATGCGGTGGGTCTACAGTCTACGTCAGAAGAGCGACGCCGCCCTTGCGGTTTGGCTCTGGCTCGTGATGGCTGAGCATCAGTCTCGCCACACGCTACATACCTTTCGCTCAGACCGCGGCGGCGAGTTCCTCGGCGAGATGGACTCCTTCTTTGCTGAGCACGGCATTTTTCACCAGGTCTCTGCTCCTGCTACCCTACAGCAAAACGATGTATCTGAGCGCTGGAACCGCACCATGGAGGATGCGGTCCGCGCCATGCGATGTGAGTGCGGTCTCCCGGAGTCCTTCGCATTCGAGGGCTTCGCCTACATGACTTGGGTCTGGAACCGCCTCCCGCATGGTCCGCTTCCGGATCATGTTACACCGTACGAGCTCTGGTTTGGCCACCGTACCGATCTTCGTCTCGCACGCGTCTGGGGTTCCCTGGCCTCCGTGTGGTACACCGAGGACCAGCAGGGGTCCAATGTCTCCCCTCGGGGCCGCTTGTGTGCCTTCATCGGCATCTCCCCGCGGTCGAAGGCCTGGCGCTTTAAGGACCCCACTCGCCGTCGTGTCATTGAGTCCCGTGACGAGCTGTTTTTTGAGTCACTCACATACCGTGATCTGACTTCGATCACAGCCCTCTCTGCAGCTCATGTCCCTTCCTGTGAGGGTCCTCGGCGGATGGGGGAGAGCTCTTCGCCAGCGACCATTCCTCGCCAAGCTGATGTGTTCGCTGGAGTCCCCTCTCGATCTCCAGCACTTGATGATCCGGCTATCATTGCCGTCGGTCCAGAGATCCTGCCTGTCCAGCCAGCTTCGCACCCAAGAGGTACCATTGCTCCCACGCCTCCTACTTCATCACCCTCTGTGTCCACTAGCACCCTTGTCCCGACGTCTCACCCAGCCCAGCCCACTCCTGTCTCTACGTCGGCTGACACTCCTGTCTCAGTGTCCGGGCCAGCCTTGCCCGATGTCATCCCCAGCTCAGTGACCCTCACACACGCATCTCCGCGCACGGCTTCTTCGACTGCCTCGTCACAGCCCTCACCGGCTGTGGTCGTACCTGTCCCTGTGGTCGTACCTGTTCCTGGGCCTGAGGTGCGCCCTTCGACCTCCGGTTACTCCCGTGAGCCCAGTGGTCGCCTTCGACCACTGGATTCTGGAGCTCAGCGAGCTTCGGGTTCCGGACCCAGACGTCCCTCTCGCACCATCGCGAGCGGTGATCCAGGCACAAAGGCCTTAGGCCTGAGTGTCCGCACTGAGCTTTCAAAGGTACACCCAGCGTGCCCCATAGGGCACGACCTGGTCACTCGCAAGTTCCATATCGCCTGTGACGCAGCAGCTGATCTTGTCGCCGTCAGGCCAGACACTGAGGCATGTGCACTTGCCACGCAGAGTTCCCCCTCTATGGCGGCGGACCCGGGCACATTGAGGGAGGCTTTTTCATTGCAGGATGCTGATGCCTGGCGAGCTGCTAGTGAGGATGAGCTTCGCGCTATCCGAGAGCACGGAGTCTACGAGCTGGTCGACCTTCCCCCTGGGAGGAAAGCGATTCAGGTCAAGTGGGTCTTTCGCAAGAAAGTGAAGCCGGATGGCTCACTGGAACGCTACAAGGCCCGCTTGGTTGTCAAGGGGTTCTCTCAGATTGAGGGAGTTGATTACACAGACACCTTTGCCCCTGTAGGCCGCATAACCTCAGCTCGAGCTCTGTTCGGTGTAGTGGCTCAGCATGACTGGGAACTACATAAGATGGATGTCAACAACGCGTTCCTCAATGGCTCTTTGGATGAGGAGATCTACGTGGCTTAGCCACCAGGCTTTGGGGACGGTGACAAGGTCTGGCGCTTGCGCAAGTCCTTGTACGGCCTCAAGCAGTCTCCACGGTGTTGGAACCGGGAGATCACTGGCACCTTGACTCGCGCAGGATACGTACAAAGTGAGGCAGACCCCTCACTCTTCATCCTACCGACACCTGAGCGGTTTACCGCTATCCTGGTCTATGTTGATGACCTTCTGATCGCGTCACCGTCGCTGGAGGCCGTGAAGGAGGCCAAGGCTGTCCTGCAGACCGCCTACAGGATGAAGGACCTCGGTCCTGCATCGGTGTTTCTTGGTATGAAGATTGTGCGAGATCGTAGACATCGGATACTGTTGCTGCATCAGGCCCGATACGCACGAGTCGTGGGGGAGCGCTTTAGCGATCTCCTTGGTGCAGTGCCCACTGCTTCCACACCACTCACACCTGATGGGCAGGATGCCCTGAAGGTGGATGACTCTACACAGCTGGGGGAGACAGTGGACGTGACCTTGTACCTCCGTCTTATCGGATCTCTGATGTACCTGGCCACTACCACGCGTCTTGATATCGCGTTCGCCGTCAACCTCCTCGCTCAGTTCTCGTTGGCTCCACGTGCGAGAGCTCTTCACGCGGCTGTGCGAGTGGTACGATACGTGGTCTCCACGCCGTATCTCGGACTCTGCTTTCGTCAGCAGTGTTCGGTGGTCCTTGACGGCTACACTGACAGCGACTGGGCTTGGAGTCCTGACGGACGCAGTCGCACTCGCTACGTGTTTCTGCTCGGTGGTACCGCTTTGTCTCGGCGAAGCGGGAAACAGGGTTGCATCGCACGTAGCTCGTCGGAGGCTGAGTATGTGGCTTTGGGCGCAGGGGCTGCTGAGGCAGTTTCGCTGCAGCGCTTGTTTCTTGAGCTTGGGCAGTCAGTACCCGCCATTGTACTGCGTTGCGACAACCAGAGTGCTCTCGCCATTGCGGAGAACTCTAGTGTTTTTCATGCTCGCACACAGCACATTGCGGTTGAGCATCACTTCGTTCATGATCTGGTGGAGCGACGCGTGATCTCCATCATGTGGGTTGGCACTGACTTGCAGCGAGCTGATTTCTTGACAAAGGCACTTGCCCGCGGAAAGTTCCTAGTGGTCATTCGTTCTGTTGGGCTTTGCCCCGTGCGTGACAGTGGTTGAGTGTAGGATGTACGTTGCCATCTCACCTGTCTATGTCACTCACTATGTGGTTGTACCAGTGTTGCACGCGTATGGACATGCGTACCATCGGGTCATGGGGGAGTGTTGTGCTTTGTGCCGTTCCTGTACAGTTTACTGTGACCACTCGGCCGTGTCCATACTCGTGCAGATCCCTGAGGCAGGCGGTCTGGTGACACCGGCGCGACGACAGGCGGCGGACTACCCGTCTGGAGCTGACCGACCACTGTTCCAGAGCCCCAGACGTCACCGGGACTCCTTGCTGTGCCTTCTACGTCCTGCAGGCGCCTTTCGGCGGACTGGGCATGAGACCCATTTGCATGTTTTTGTTTTGTATACTCGCTGTCAGTCGATGGATGCATGCATGTGACCAGTCGTTGCGTGCGTCTTTTGATTCTGCACGTCTAGGTTCAGACGGCGTAGGATTCTGACATGTGTGCGCAGAGTTACGGCCAAAATAGTGGTTTTGGGCCGGTTTTAGGACGGCTCTTGGACTGCCGCGTGCGACACCCGCCGTGCGCCGCGGCAGGTATTTATGCCCTGGACCTGTCAGTTGTCATTTTTCTCTGCATATGCTATATTGAAGCATTCTGACACTTTGACTTGTGTCTCCTAGCCAAACCCTTGCCGTTGTGTGTACGACCTGTGACTGTCGTCACCGTCTGACTAGGCACTGACGCCTGGTCAGCGGCTGTGTTGCTAGGAAGCTTCTACACACTTTCTCACCAGGGCACAGCAGTGAGAATGTACGAACCCTAGCATCTACTGCCTCAATAATGAGAGAAAGTCAAGCAATGGCCATGGGCACTCTAAGGAGAGAAAGCAGTGCCCAGAGAAAGTCAAGCAATGGGCCCAGGGAAATACTGCCTCAATAATGAGAGAAAGTCAAGCAATGGGCCCATTGCTTGACTTTCTCTCATGGCCATTGCTTGACTTTCGCTCCCCAAGAGTGCCCATTGCTTGACTTTCTCTCATGGCCATCTCTTGGGTAGAGCAACCGCTTCATGACGCCAAAAGCTCAGTCATGGTGCGTTTGCATGACATCTCCCCAAGTGAGGCCATTGTCATTCACTCTGTACATGTGTGCGCTATGGAGGGGAAGACAAGAGGGCATAGAGATGTGAGTGGCCAACGAACTTCAGATTTAGGTCGATATGAAGATATCCGCGGAGGGGTTCGCTTGGCTTTGCCATGTGTCCCCCCTTGGCCATCGAAATCAAATCCCTGCTAACCACAGCTAATCTAGCTTAAACAATGGCAAAGTAACACAATCCGGCAAACCTACAAGGAATCAATCACCGGGTTTCAACTACAACTTCAAGATTTCCTCACATGCGTCCAACATCATGGACTATTCAACAAAACAGAGCAACAATCTTCGAAATTATGTGGCTTTAGGGTGTTCAATGTTGTCAAAACCCATTATCAATTGTCTCGTGTTGTCACATAAATGCCAGCTCGTATCAAACCGAAAGTCAAGCTCTTCGTGACAAAAGAACCATGTCATAAAGTTGTTTAAGGTTCGCCAAAGGGCTTCCACATTTGCGAAGTAGTTTTCAACGACAGGTATGGATAAGCATTACCATTGCCCAATACCATTGAGTACTTCTCGCATCTAATCCGCAAATTACAGGCTAGTCATTCGAAAACATCGCGAAATTGCAAGAACTCACTTGATATGAACAGGACGCAAAAGACAACCCACACCACCCACTAGATACAAGCGGACCACATAGACACACTAATTGCATCAAAGTGGACACATTTCATGCCAAGAAGCCGTCGTTCGAAGACATTCCTCCTCAATTCTCCATTTTCATCCCCAGCTGTGCTTTCCAAGCGTGTCCTTGGCAAGGCTCTACGAGGACGCCGTGTAGAAGTAGAGGGACTGGATGCCAAGAAGCATGTCATGGAGTCGACCTGAATACATCATCCACCAAAAACAAAAGACGGACAACAAAGGAGCGTAGCAAATGAAATCGGACAGACCCTCTTTCGGCCCTCTTTGGGACGCGGCGGTGGCCCTTCTTCTGGCCGCGGTGCAGGCTCGCTTGCCCTCCTTGTCGGGGCTGCAAATGGGAGCCCCCTGTGACATCTACCAGCAGCTGAGCTCCGACTTCTACCATGACCTCCACCACGCCTGGGTACAGGATGTCGGGGACGCGGCCATTCGACATTGTGCGTGCCCCTCGCAACAGCAGAGCCAGCCCCACCATGCCACAGAGTGTCGGCGACTGCTTGTCCGTCGGTGTTGGGCGGTCGACTCGCGGGGCGCAACACTGTGGCTTCAGGCTTCCCCGACGGGTCCCCGCGACCGCGTCCACCTCTCCTCAGCAGATTTCCGACTACACGCACAGCTCTGGCTCGGCCTCACACTGGGCTACCTGGAGCACTGCGGGGTCAGCGGCCTCACCCCAGCCGCGGTGACTCGTCAGCGGGGGTCCAGGTTCATCACGCAGGTCCACCACGCCATCCGTGATGAGTTGGCATGCATCTGTTGCGAGCACTCTCTGCCGAGGCGCGTCGAGCCGGGTGGCCTCCTCCCGACTGCCGCTGCCGCCCTACGGCCGAACCTTATTTTGGAGGACAGGGAACATGGGGCCATGTGCGTCATCGACGTCACCATCGTGGATGCCCACAGCGCGACTGCCACGTCGGAGGGGCGTGTGCTCAGGCACGCGGAGGAGGCCAAACGGACGAAGTACCACCCGGCTCTTGTCCTTTGCCCGGGACGGGTACTCCGCCCGCTCGCCTGGGAGACACTTGGCGGGCTCGGGCCAGCAGCGTGGGATTTTCTCCGCCGCCTCTCCCAGCTTTGCCTCCAGCAGGGACATCAGGGAGCGCCTCCGGAGGACTTGGCAGCCTGGGCGAGCCGATCGGTGGCTTTCTTCGCTCAGCGCCTCTCCCTTGCAGGTGTCCGGCGGCAGTGCGCAGTCATCCGCCGCGCTTGCGTGGCCCACGGCCGACCGGATCTGGAGCTCCGCCATGATTTGCAGCAGCGTCCACCAGCTCCGTGGCTCCAGGGCTCGGTTTCCCTCTCAGACCTCTGTTACGTGGAGCCGGTGGACGCCCATGTGTAGAGGTCCTGGCCACACGGCCTTGCCCGTTAACCCTGTTTTCTCATTTCTATGGATGTGGCTTGTACCATATCTTGTATGCGGTGGCGCGCAAGACATTGGCATCCGCCCCACCATGTGGTATAAAAAGCGTTTTGCAAACAAAAAAAAAAAAAAAATAAAATAAAATAGTCGAAAATTTGTTTTATCATCAAATGATGAATAGGCAGAAGAGACAGAGAGAGAGGNGGGGGGGGGGGGGGGGGGGGGTTGTCAGAAACCCACCTAGGAGGTAGAATTTGGCAATACTCTTAGCAACTATGCCCCCACTTATGAAATCAACGCACGGTCATGGGTATGCATCGTGTACTGACATGAAACGATTAACGTTGCATGTCAGCACATGATGCCCGTTCCGTCTCTGCTCATGGGTCATCCATTGATCGAGACCATTGTGATGAAGGGGTGACCCCTTTTCTTTCGACGTGCAAATCCCCTGTTCAACATGTAAACCAGGTAGAAACCCTCTCCGAAATTCCACTCATGGTTTAATGGTTTTATGCATGCAAGGACACCTTCTGGCCCCCGTGTCAGCAGGACCCAACAAGTCCCGTTTCAGCGCATGGAAGGTCTTGGACCGCACTATTTTAACTTTTTAGTCGCTTTGCAAAGCAACTTAAAAATAATAATGGAAGGTCTTGGACCGCACTTGTCTCTTCTTCATCTTTTTTTTTTTTTTTTTACAGTAAACCCTGTGATGAACATACAAACCACGCACAAATCCTCCCCATAATCACGATTGAGGTTTGAAGGTTCTGATACGAGCAGACACCTCTTGTGCCCGACTGAAGCGGCACAATGCACGCTCCCTTGCAACGCATGCGGAGTCTCTGAAACCCAAGCGACCTGAGCCCAAACACTCACAAATCCCTCGATAGAAGGAGTTTGTGATTGTTTGGCAAAGTCGTCGACATTAGCGAATCATTTTTGCTGCATGCATGCAGCATCGACGTTATGTCGCGGGCCTGGCAGAAGACAATGCGCCTCCTTTTCCTTTCGTAGTAAAACCGTCTCGTATGGATGTTCGATTTCAAGTTGGAAACAACATCGAGACCCGACAAGTCAGGGCACGGGTCAAATGTTTTTTTTAATATTTCTTTAAGAAACGGGAAACGACAACCCAAAAAAAAAGAAAAAGGGCGCAGTTTCACTGTTAAAGAAGATGGCCCCAGACAGGGATATGTGGCAAACCTGTCTAGTAGAATTTTTGGGGAAGACTGGCAGGACGGAAGGTTGTAAGCATTTGGAAAGAGGAGTAACTGAAAAGGCCACCATTGCACTTACCTGCCAATCCTCCAATCAAGGGAATGGGTTTGAGCATGGACTGGACTGCATCCAATGGTTTCCTGCATGAAGAATAGGGTCGAGGGAAGAAGGACGTTCGTGCATGGCAAGAGATTGGGAATAAAAGCAAAGGAACATGGTGCCATCACTTCACTACATTATGTCATTCTGTGATATGTCATGGATAAGTTTGGGGGGTAGTGGTGAAGTTCCTGTTTGGGTCTGAAAAGTAGGTTCTGTGCGACGATGAACATGGTGTTTTAAGAACAAGTTTTACAGATTTTTAGACGTTGGCTTTGTGCGGCCGTATTATACGGCCTGGTTCGAACGGCGTCGCGTTTCAATTGTGCACCTCTTGACGGCATGTGGTGCTGAAAAAGGCTTCCCCAAGCAAGCAATCGTGCATGCAGATCCGCACATGTCTCGGCGTACTGATGGGCTGACATGGCTGTCTACTTTACATGTCCCATGTCGGGTGCCTATGTGCCTACGTTCCTGTGTGCCTGTGTGCCTGTGTGCCTGTGTGCCTGTG
>SZWC01012780.1:21516-32701 GCA_023375785.1 Penium margaritaceum | reverse complement strand
TGCTCTTGTGGAGCGACAGGTGATCTCTGTCATCTGGGTCGGCACGGACATGCAGCGGGCTGACTTCTTGACCAAGGCACTTGCGCGTGGAAAGTTAATGGTGGCCATTCGTTCTGTCGGGCTCCGCCCCTTGCCTGAGAGTGGCTGAGAGTGGGGTGTGTGAGCATGGACTGTTGTACATCTAGTTGTGCACATGTGTCAGTTCTGCACGAGTATGGACATGCGTACCATCGGGTCATGGGGGAATGTTGTGATGTGAGCTCTTTCCGTCCGTTTGTAGAGCTTACTGTGACCACTCGGCCATGTTCATGCTCGTGCAGATCCCTGATGCGGACCCAGCTAGCGCCGGAGTACTGATGGTTAGTGGATTCACCCACCAGCAGCCACCAGGCGGATGCCATGACGTCCCGGGTGCTTGCTCGGGTACTCTGCAGTTTTTCTGCAGACGCTAGAGTTTTCTCGGTGGACAGGCTCTTGAGGCTGATTTGCATGTTTTGCATTGTCCTTCCACAGATTGATGCCGGACTTGTGCGTGTGACCAGTCGTAGCGTCCGGCTTGAGATTTTGCACGTCTAGGTTCAGACGGCGCAACATTCTGACGTGTGTGCGCAGAGTTACGGCCAAAACAGTGGTTTTGGGCCGGTTTTAGGACAGCTCTTGGGCCGCCGCGTGCGACACCCGCTGTGCGTCGCGGCAGGTATTTATGCCATGGACCTGTCATTTGTTATCTCTCTCTGCAAATGCTTATGAAGCATTCAGACACTTTGCCTTGTGTCCCCTAGCCAAACCCTTGCCATCACGTGCACGACTTGTGACTGTCGTCACCGTCTGATTAGGCACTGACGCCTGGTCAACGGGAGTGTGGCTAGGAAGCTTCTATGCATCTTCTTACATGTCACGCCGCATTGTAAGTGGTCACTTTGAGGAACTCAACAGAGAAGTTGGGGAGAGGAGGGGTTTGGAGAATCAAGGCACAGTTTTGTATAATTCTAGCGACGTCAAGAAGTTAATCCGAGAGTGCCCAAACATTTGTACCGTTTGCGACACATCTTCCAACCCTTCTGGATAGTGGTCAAATGAGTGAGAGCCTTCGGGAATAAAACACCGGAGGTCAGGGCAGTTGGCCAATGTGCCCTCAATCGTTCGGCGTACATATCTTGGTGTCGACGTGTCATTGGCCATAAATGTAAGGAAAGGCATGCTCACTCGCGGATTTTGTGGACTCATGTACATCTAAGGCGTAGCACTCCACCCTCCCCCACTCACCTTCAGTCAGTCGCGACGTCTTGACGCAATAGCAAACGTAGGCCGATGACACCCATTATAGCTTTCAATGAGACGATCGATGTCTCTAAGCTTTTCATAGGGCACCCAACTGTTGTGCGCATTGCTGTAGCTATGCCACTTGACCAGATGCTCTGTTGTTTAACTAAAGTGTTGATGTCAAAGGATGTTGTCAATCACGTACTCCATAACCCCATTCATTTGAATTGGAGGCATAGGAGCGACGCCTCTGCCGAGGACTTTCTTTTTGGGGTACATGCAGTCCTCAAGCTTGCTCACATAGAAGAGTGGTGGATCGCAATGGTAGTAGGCGCAATCCATCGACAACTAGAGTTTGCATTCGCTCGATTTCAAACAGGACCAACCATGAGGGGTCTTCACACGGTTTGATGTTCATCGAGCTGAGTAAGACGTGATTGCCAACATTGAGCATGTCATCGTTGCAATTTCAGGATGTTGCTTGCTTCATGGCCACTTGCATCTTGGCACATGTGTGGCGTGTTTCTTGTAAGATATTGGAGAAGTCCCGTCAATGATGCCAACGGCAGGGTTGTTACCCTAGCTTTGCAGTCCGGCCAATGTGGCAAAAGGTTCACTAAAAATCATTTCAAATGGAATTTTACCCATAGTGGTGGAAAGTGCAGTGTTGTGTCCAAGTCCGGCACTCACGATCAGTGTTGTGCGGCTTGTATAAATTGTGGAAGAGTTGGAGCATTTGGCTGCTCCGCTTGTTTTGCCTCTTGCATTGCGAATGCAACCTCGTTGCTAGTTGGATCCGAATGTCATCGCGTTACCTATTCACTAAAAAACGACTAGTGAAGCAGTTTTTTTTGCCATTGATGATCGTACATGGAACTTCGTGTAGCCACACAACCCAATTTCAAAACATTTGTGATGCTCCCTTTAAAGTGACAGTGGTCATCCCTAGGATGAAGAGCGGCATCCTGGAAAATACATCAACTATTACATACCAGACGTACACGAGTCCCTCATTTTCCCGAGTGGGCATTTTTGTTATTGCACAAACAGCCCACCGCGTTGCGAAGACCGCGATATTCACTCCGACGGTCAAGGAAAAAATGGCCTGCCCTCAGTGGATGTTCCTAAACCTTCCGACACCTTCGAGCACTCTCGCAAAACTACAATCAGTAGTATCACGATCTTTTGATCGACTTCTTGACGCATCAAGGTGAATCTGGAGTTGTAAAGATGCATCTCGCATCTTCACCATTGATTCTCGAAGACCCCCGACTTCTCGACGGACCTTCTCGAATCCGACCACTCACAACGCGGCTCCGCATGCACCGCTTGAAAATCAACCCTACGACCCCGACTATGCTTCATTCTTAACTCGATGCTTGTATGTATATACTTTTGATCATTTCAACACTTTTCATCGAAGTACCCTTACCGCTAATTATAAGCTGCTCAATTGTCCCAAATTCTAAATCACGTTTGCCTCGCAACTTCTCCTTGTTCACCATCTACACTCCGTTCGACGTACCACTTGGTATCAAAACGCAGCGGTGCTGAAGAGGCATCCAACTACTTTACCCATCCGTAGGACTACCTTGCACAAGTCGTCAGCGCATCTCGCACGTCAAGACTTTGCAGACTTTGGGGCTATCACGTGAGACGAACGAGCGCAACCGACAACCAGCAACGGGTCTTTGGCGACGACTTCGGCGATTGGGGAGCAGAACGTGCCGATGCACGCGAACCCTGAGGCGACAGCAAATGCTGGCGTGGCAAGCTTTGCGGTAGCTGGAACAACCCCTACGGCTTCGGCGACCAATCGGGTCACGGACTTGACGGCGATGAACCAGCCGTCCCTACCAACAGAATCAACGATGACAACAGTGACGACAGGCGGCATTGGACGACAGGCACGGATCAACAAGGAACTGGCGAGTAGGATCTCTGCACTCCAGGGAATCAACAACTACCTGGTCCAACTATTCAACGTTGCTATAGAGGCTCTTTGCAACGCAAGCGCACGTGAAGCGGTGTTCGTCAAGAGAAATTTTCAACTCTCCAATGAATCCAAAATTCGTCCGACTCCACTAGAACCGTTTGATCTTGCAAACTCAAAAAGACCAACGGTTCGCATGTGGCTGACGAGTTTGGAGGTGTACTTCACCACTGTTAGGGTCAACAAAGATCAGAAGAAAACTGACCTCGCGGCCATGCTTTTGCATGGTACGGCATTAAGTTGGTTGTCCGATCTAAAGACCATCCAACGTCAGCAGGAGACTGGCGGAACATCTTCAACGGCCCACGGCGCCCGTCTCACATTACCGACCGCAAGCGTACTACCCTTTGAGCATATCAACCCACAGTGGCAAGACGCCCTGACACCGCCAACCAACTGGAATGGATTTTTGCGTGCTTTGGACGACTGAACGAGAAGTCTCACGCATGGTACAAGCTCTACTGACAACAATCCACCTTGTTGGAGTACACACGGAGATTGCGCGGCATTATCACCAGAGCAGACACCGCCCCCAAAAAACTCTTTTTTCACTACAACAATGGCCTCGAGCCAGCAATCGTTATTGTTGGCATTCAGAACGACTTGTTGCGGATGATTACAACAACAAACAAGATCGACAGCGTTGACTACAATGCTCGGATCCACGAATCCTATGGCTCACGACCTCCAAACCACAATTATTGTTGAAATGGAAAAAAAACAGTTAACAGACTCCCCAACTCTAATGGAAGTGGACGTCGGCGACCAAAGAGACACGCAAACCTACTACAACTGCAAAAATGTCAGGCACATCGCTTTCCATTGCTGGAGCAAGCTGCAGGCCAAAAAGTGGGGGTGTCATAGAAAAATGAATCGGGAAACGGCAGAGGGCAGGAGTAAAAGGCACAACTCGTGTCGGTGAGGAGCGATCTGAGACAAAGGGTTGCCAATCTGAATGGCCCACATCTCCGCAGGGGGCTTCTGAGATCGCAAAGTTTGACGAGGGGTACAAGGATGACCAACCAGCGATTCTCTTAAAAGTTGAGCCTCGAGGATGAAGAAGTCGTAGAACGGTACCAGCACTACTCGATGGAGAAGCTTCACACAGCTCTATAAGCAACGGCATTGTTCAAATGCTGGGTTTGCAGACCAAACCAGGGGTGATTGGAGCAAAAACCGTCAATAGGAGAATACAGATACGGAGACTCTGAGAACCAATACGACTCCAAGTGAGAGATCTTCGGGATGTAACGGTCTGGAGGTCTTGTCCTATGAGCAATCATTAAATCATCCTTGAACAATATTTCTATCGACACAATCCACATGTCAAATGGAACAGTGATGATGTCTATGTGGAGATTGACGGTGCCAAACGACAACTTCCGCATGTGGGACGGAAGTCGACAACAAAGGCAGTAAAGGCAAAGGCAGGAGAGGAAGTCACGAACTGCAAAAAGCGACAACCGGTGCAACCAATACCACTCAACGTGGCCAACTATTGTATACAACGAGGAGCTCGTGCATGCCTCATGTATCTCGAGCCAATAGGAGAAGCAGAAGTGGCAAGAACTGACTCATCATCTGCCTAATCAACCTCATCAACCTCATCGGCCTCGACAAAGTTCGCAATGGCACCCAAAGAGTTTGCACCCCTCATCCAAGAGTTTGCAAACGTCTTTCGTGGATAACTCTTGAAGACTTTGTTTCCTCAGCGAGACATCGCATCAAACTCAAGCCGAGCAGTAGACCAACAGTCCCAGGAGCCTATCGCATGAGTGATCACGATCTAACTGTGCTGAAAATGTAGCTTGATGAGATGCTTGGTGAGGGGTTCATCTGTCCATCCACGTCATCTTACGTCGCACTAGTACTATTTGTGAAATATAAAAGTGGCGGGATGCGGATGTGTGTAGATTACCAAGTGTTGAACAACGCGACCATCAAGAATTGCTACCCTCTTCCCCAAGTAAACGAGCTTTTCGACCAACTCCGAAGAGCTTGAATTTCTAGCAAAATCGACTTACGCAACGGATATCACCAGATACATGTGATAGCCACCGACATCAAGAAGACGGCGTTCGGAACTCTCTATGGGAACTTTGAGTTCACAATTATGCCGTTTAGACTCACAAACGCCCCAGTGATGTTTATGGCAGCAATGAACAACATTTTCTATCCATACCTCCATGAGTTTGTCATGGTGTACCTTCAGAAAATTCTTGTGTACAGCCCCAACCCAGAGGAGCACGATGGACATCTCCAGAAATTTCTTGAAGTTTTACAAATAGAGAATTTTTTTGGATAACTCTCGAAATGCGACTTCAGTAGTCATTCAATCGAGTTTTGGGGTCACATCATCAACGACGGGCGGATCACCATGGATCCAAAATTAGTGGCAGCAGTTGTTGATTGGCCAACGCGGACCAACGTTCGAGAAGTTTAGGTTTTTCTCAGATTCTGTAATTACTACTAAAAACTCGCATGGGACGACACCCGAGTGTCAATGCCTCTTTCCGACCTCACTCGACAAGAAAACGAGTGGTGGTGGGGAGATAGTGAACAAGAAGTGTTCACCGCTTTGCAAAACGCTCTTACCTTGGTGCCAACCCTATGACTAGCCGATCCAACGGTCGACTACGTCATGGCTATGGATGCATCAAAACGAACCATTGGCGCGATCCCTCTACAAGACCATGGAAACGGCAAACAACCGGTCGCCTACATGTCTCAAAAACTGCGAGGAACCGAACTCAGCTATACGGTCCATGACAAGGAGATGTCGGCGGTCGTGCACGAGTTCAAGACATGGCGATGCTACCCCCAGTGTCGCCGATGCATCGTGCGCAGCGACCACCACGGGTTGAAATATTTGTAGATGCAGCCGAATCTCAGCTGACGTCAAAACCGATGGATGGAGTTCCTTGAATCTGGGTTTGACTACAAAATTGAGTACCGGCCAGGCAAAACCAATCCGGCGGACACACTTGGCTGACAACCAGAATTAACGGCTAACGTTGCAATCCTACAACTGCACCGAGGCCCGTACCTCGAGCGATTGTTTGCACGAGGCTATGACCAGCACGGCGGATATGATGAAACCAAGTTCTGGTTTGACGCACCCTACTGGCGACGACGCTTCACTCGCATAGTGATCGTTTCGCCCAAATGACAAACTTCACCAAGTGCTACTCGAAGAATGCCACGACACCCGTCCAGATGGACACTTCAAAGAGGACAAGATACTGAAGAAGCAGGAGAAAGCTATTGGTGGGACAAGATGCAATCCGACGTGGCTAACTTCTGCAAAACTTGCAACACATGTTATTGATAGAAATCTCGTCGCAACAGGCCACCCGAACTTCTGCAGCCACTCCCTGTTATGACAAAACTGTAGNTCGCCCAAATGACAAACTTCACCAAGTGCTGCTCGAAGAATGCCACGACACCCGTCCAGATGGACACTTCAAAGAGGACAAGATACTGAAGAAGCAGGAGAAAGCTATTGGTGGGACAAGATGCAATCCGACGTGGCTAACTTCTGCAAAACTTGCAACACATGTTATTGATAGAAATCTCGTCGCAACAGGCCACCCGAACTTCTACAGCCACTCCCTGTTATGACAGAACTGTAGGAAGACATCTCCATGGACTTCGTCACGGGATTACCAGTCACACCTGAGGGGTGTGACGCAATCCTTGTTGTCATCCACAAGTTTTCCAAAATATCCCACTTCATCCCAACAACGACCATCGTTACCGCCAAAGGAACAACAGGACTATTTCTAAACAACATCTTGCGGCTACACGGTGTACCAAGAACCATCACGAGCGACCAAGACGGTCAACTTTACTGTTGTTTTTTGCGCAAACTGATGACTAGCTACGGCAGCAAAATTCAAGTCTCAACGACATTTCATCCTCAAATAGACAGTCAAACCAAGCGGACAAATCAGACACTTGAACGACTGCTCTGAACACTATGCGAACCTCATGGGACGGAATGGGCACATAGACTCCCAACCGCCAAAATTGCATGTAATTCGGCAGTTTCCATCGTAGCTGGTAAAACCCCATCTGAAGTGGTGTGTGGCAAACTCCTTCCTACACCAGCTGGATTACAAAGTCGTAGCAGCATTCCCGCGATCGACGTTCAATGCCGAGACTTCACCACTGTCTGGGAAGAAACATGAAAAATCCTCACAAAGACACAAGCAGTGATGAAGCAAGCAGCAGACCGACATCGTAGCGACAACAAGTTTCACCGCTTGCGACAAAGTCTTCCTCAGCTCGGCAAACATCAAGCTCCACGGATCCGACTGTTCAAAGCTCAAACCCCGATGGCTGGGACTGTTTGAGATCAAGTGCATGCAAACCCCTATGGTTGTGAGACTCGAACTCCTCGACACTATGCAAGTTCAGCCGGTGTTCCATGTCAGTAGCCTCAAGCACTACTGACACCCTCAAGGGAACTTCCTTGGCAGAGATGTCCCTTCTCTGCCTCCCATTCAAGTGGACAAAGACATAGAGTAGTCATTGAGAACATCCTCCGCAATCGACATCGAGGTAAGAAGACAGAATACCTCGTCAAGTGGCACGGCTACGACACCGCGCATAACAGCTGGGAACCCTACGACTACCTCTGAGACGTCGATCATCTCATGGACGGCTATTACTGCCGTCACTGGGCCACATTTATAAGCGCGCCGGCACGTTGCGGCTACAAGGGAGGGTGAGGAGAGTGTTACGTACCAGACATACACGAGTCCCTCATTTTCTCAAGTGGGTGTTTATGGTATTGCACAAACAACCCTCCTCGACGCGAAGACCACGATGCTAACTTCAACGGTTGAGGGCAAACTGGCCAACTGCCTCGTCCTCAGTGGATGTTCCCAAACCTTCCAACAGCATCGATCACTCTCACAAAACTAAAATAAAACTTGTGACGATCTTTTGTTTGACTTCTTGACGCATCACAACATATCTGGATTTATCAAGATGCACCTTGCATCTTCATTGTCGATTCTTGAATACCCCCGGCTTCTCGGTGGACCTTCTCAAATCCGACCACTCACGACGCGAGTCCGTACGCGCCTCTCGACAATCGACCCTGACTATGCTTCATTTGCAACTCGACGCTTGTATGTATATGTCCGATCATTTTGAAACTTGTCATCAAAGTACACTTAACGCTAATCATAAAGTGCTCAAGTGTCCTTGATTCTAAATCACGTTTGCCTTGCAACTTCTACCTGTTCACCATCCACGCTTCGTTTGGTGTAACATCAACCACCACAATGATGGCGTCTATCCCACTAGAGTGGCCAGTAGCCATGTCCAAAAATCCATACAGATGTTAAACCACTGCTTCGTTGGAACAGGGAGTGGTTAGAGAACCCCCAATAGCCTTGTGCGACAAGGCCTTTTCCGTTAACATGTGTCACGTCAATTCACATTGAGTATCACGAATAATGATTCATTGGCTTCTTTAGCATTTTTTCCTCGCCAAAGTGTCCATCTAGACAATCTTCATGGCATTCCTCCAATAGCAATTGTTGCAACTCCTCATTTCAGGGTTCGGTGACTTGGCGAGTGAAATGTCGTCATTAGTAGGGGTCGTCAAACCATAACCTTGTTTTTCCATGCCAGCGGAACTCTTTAAACCCATTGGCAAGGAGCCTTGCAAGGTACAGGCATCAGATGACAAGTAACGTGCTAACCTTGGCCATCAAGTTTGGTCGCCGACTTAGATCATCCACTTGATGTAACCTACATCGCTACTCGATGTCGTATTTGGTTTTCGACTCAAGGAACTCCATCCATCAACTTTATCGACATTGTAGATTTGGTTGAGTCTTTACATGTTTGATTGTGTGGTGGTCGGTGTGGATGATGCTTTGTCGGCATTCCACACAACACCTCCATCTCTTGAATGTGTGCATGATTGTGATCATCTCTTTTATTGCACCGTGTTGTCGAGATCCTGTCCGTGCAGATTTCCTGGCATGTACGTGACCAGTTGTTCTCCACTATCCTTCTACCAGGAGAGAATGGTTCCATTTGCTCAATTGGATGCGCTCATGGCCATCACTTAGTCCACTATTGGATCTGCTAAGCGTAGGGATGACACCGAGGTCAGTGCATTTGTCAACGAGTTAAATGCCCCTTGTTTATTGTCTCCCCACATCCACTTGGATGTTTTGCCAATGAGATCGGAGAGAGACATTGACACATAGGCGTAGTCCTTCACAAATCAACGGTAGTAGTTCCAAATTCCCAAGAACACTTGTACGAACCAAACACTGGTCGGCTTTGGCTAATAAACGACCGCCTCCATTTTCTTGGGGTCCATAATGATCAGTCCGTTCCCGGTGATGTGGCCCAATAACTTGATCAAGTAGCCACCAAAATTGCACTGGAAGAGTTTTCGGTAGAGATTCTCTTTTGGTAACATCTCGATAACCCTTTGGAGATTTTTGTTATGCTCATCCATGTTACAAATACACACCTGGATATCCTCAAGATATACGACGACGAAGTCATCAAGGTACGACAAAAAATGTTGTTCATCGCCAACATACATGTTCTGGGAGAATTTGTGAGTTTGGACGGCATAAGAGTGAACTCAACATTTCCATGTATGAGGAGGAAAGTTGTCTTTTTTGTGTCCATGTCAAATCCTCAGATCTGGTGATATGTTGCTACAGAGGTCGACTTCGGTGAAAATCCGTGTCTCGCAAAATCGGTCAAAATTTCACCTATCACAAAAGGGGATAACGAGTCTTGACTACGATGCCACTTAACGCTCGGTTATACACGTACATTTCAGTCTCTCATGTTTAAATATTTCATGGAAAGGACATGTGACGCATACAGTGACGTAGATAACGTAATGAACCCCGGGCATCTTACCAGGCTGCTTTTCAAGTTTGACTAGCTCATGGTCACTCTTCCAAATTTCCCCCTCGACCATCATTCTGTCGTCCGGCTTTAGGTATATATGGTGATGAACATTGTGTTGTGGAGGTAACTCTCAAGTTAGTTTGTGTGGAAAATCCCACTCAAACTCCTCAACTCATGCAGACTCCTCATCAATATCTACAAACATGGCACGTGTCAATGGTGATGTTGTGGCATGCGTTGCCACGATTTCTTCTTCGTCCCCTATTTCCGTATGGACAAGCCATGCTTCTACTCCATCATAAAAATTGCTTGGCCACGTCCAACCATGCTCTCTAACATTCCCTGTTCCTTCCACTTCTCATGCTTCTTGTTACCGCCGTAATGTTATTTCATTCCTCTGTATTCATCTATGTTTGTGGTCATGAGTGTGCATGCCACATCGGTCCAGAGAGTGGAGGTGATGCATTGTGAGCGTACGGCATCTCGGCACATCATCTCGTCATCCTAGGATTTGTTCCCGTGTGTTCTCACCTCTATCCTCGCTACGTGTCCATATCCTCCCTCCTCAGAGGTACTTGTACTTGGATGAATTGTTCTGGATGTTTTGGACTTGGATGAAGTATTCCATTCGTACACTTGAAAGACCTAGATTGTCCCTTTGTCGGTGATTGGCTAGGACAAATCTAGATTCCCTATTGCTCTATGTTTGTTGAAGTGTCGACGGGTTATCAGAGTTTGGAAACCCTGTTTTTAAGGGGTTGTGAGGGCTTCGCCCTTGCACTTTGTAGTCTATCGGTGAGCCTTGCTCACAGGCCGCTGGGTGAGAATGGACTAGCAAGTCTCGCCTGAAACAGGGGGACCTCCCTCATTAGAGGACTTGTGTTCTCTTTTTGTGGAACTTGTCAGATGTTTCTGACTCTAGCGTGCCACCATTGGCCATGAAACAGGTTTCTTCTAGCTCATTAGGATAATCTCATAGTATCAGAGCTAGGTCGCAGGATTGAAATGGATGCAATGGAGGGGTAGCAG
>SZWC01012780.1:0-17836 GCA_023375785.1 Penium margaritaceum | reverse complement strand
TCAAGACTTCGTAGAATTTGCGACTATGACGTGAGGCAAGCCAGCGTATCCCACGACCAGCAGCGGGTCTTCAGCGACGACTTCGGCGATGGAGGAGCAGAACGTGCCAATGTACGCAAACCTTGAAGCGACAACAAATACTGGCATGGCAAGCTATGCGGCAGCTGGATTAGCCCCTATGGCTTTGACGACCAATTTGAGCACGGGCCCAATGGCGGTAAACCAGCCACCCCTACCAATAGCCTCAACAACGACAACAAGAATGATAGGTGGCACTGGACGACAGCTGTGGATCAACGAGGAACTAGCGAACCATATCTTTGTGCTCGAGGGGATCAACATCCATCTCCTCCATCAACTCAACATCGCAATGGAGGTTCTTCGCAACGTAAGGGCACAAGAAGTGGTGCTTGTCAAGAGAAATTCTCAACTATCGAGCGAACCCAAAAACTTTCTGACTCCACCAAAACCGGTCGATCCTGCAAACTCAAAGGGACAAACGGTTTGGATGTGGCTGGTGAGTTTGGAGATGTAATTCACTGCTGTTGGAGTCAACGACAATAAAATGAAAATTGACCTCGCAGCCGCGCTTTTGTGTGCTATGGCACTAAGTTGGTGGTCTGATCTAAAGACCATCCAATGGTAGCAGGAGACCAGCGGGGCATGATCAATGGCCAACGGCGCCCATCTCATATTGGCACGCACATGTGTTCTACCCTTGGAGCAGATCGACCCATAGTGGCAAGACCGCTGGAACAAATTCTCGCACACGATGCTCGTACGTTTGGACGAGTGAATAAAAATTCCGACATACGGTAGAAACTCTAGGGTGTATGTCAGCAGTCCAACGTGAAAGAGTATACGCAGGGATTTTGCAAGATCGTCATTGGAGTAGGCATTGCCCCCAACGAACTCTCTTTTCACTACAACGGCGGACTCAAGAGAGATATTCGACGAGCAATCGCCATTTTTGGCATCCAAAAAAACTTGCAGCGGATGATCACAGTAGCAAAAAGGTTGGAAAGCGCTGACTACAATGCTCAGATCCACGAATCCTATGGCTGGCAACCTCCAAATCAAAACTATTGTGGAAATGAAAACCAGTCGGCGTACTCTTAGACTCCGATGGAAATGGACGCCGTTAATCAAAGAAAAATGCGAACTTGCTAGAACTGTAGAAAATTCGGACACATCGCTCGCAATTGTCGGAGTAAGCACCAGGGAAAAAAGAGGGGGAAGTCACAGAAAAATGAGTCAGGAAAGGGCAAAGGACAAGAGTGAAAGGCGCAACTCTTGTTCCCACAGAGCGGTCTGCACCAAAGGATCGCCAATCTGCACTGCCTACTTCCCGCAAAGGGTTTTTAAGATTGCCAAGCTCGACGAGGGGCACGAGGATGACCAACCGGCAATACTGCTAAAATTTCGGCCTCGAGAATGCAAGAGCTGCAGAACAATATCAGCACTATTGGAAGGAGGAGCTTCACACAACGTTGTGATCAATGACATGGTTCACAAACTGGATTTGCAGACCAAACGAAGGGTGTTTGAAGGAAAAACCGTTAATGGGAGGTTGCAGATATGGAGACTCCAAGAACCAATACGACTACAAGTAGGAGATCTATGGGATGTAGTGGTCCGGAGGTCCTGTGAATTAAGCGGTCACAAAATCATCTTTGGACGAGATCTCCTGTATCAGCACAATCCACAGGTTGACAGGAACATCGGTGACATCTACGAGGAGATCGACGGTAACAATCATTAACTTAAGCATGTGGGACGAAAGCCGACAGTGGAAGCAGCGGAGGTGGAAGCAGTAGAGGAAGCCGTAGAAGTCGAGAAGCGACAACTTGTGCAGCCGATACCACTCAACGTGGCCAAGTACTATATGCGATGAGGATCTTGTGTGTGGCTCATACATCTCGAGCCAATGGATGAAGCGGAAGTGGAAGCAACATACCCATCATCACCAACGGCCTCATTGGCATGAACAAAGTTCGCAATGGTACCCAAATAGTTCGCACCACTCATCCAAGAGTTCGTGGACGTCTTTCTCGACGAACTCCAGAGAACCTTACCTCCTCAGCGAGACATTGACCATGGCACCAAACCAAAGTCAGGCTGCAGAATTACTGTTCCAAGGGCATATCCAACGAGCAATCACGAGCTGACCAAGCTGAAAAAGCAACTCAGCAAGATGCTCGGTTAGGGGTTCATCCTCCCATCCACATCACCATTTGCCGCACCAATACTCTTTGAAAAGAAAGAAAACTGGTGAGACCCGGATGTGCGTGGACTATCGGGCATTGAACAACGCTACCAACAAGAACTGCAACCCTCTTCTCCGAGCAAACAAGTGTTTTGATCAACTCCGAGGGGCTCGAATTTTAAGTAGAATTGACTTGCGCAGCAGATATTGCTAGATACGCATGGAAGACACTGACATCAAGAAGACGGTGTTTTGAATCCACTGTAGGCATTTCTAGTTCACAGTAATGACATCTGATAGAGGAATGCCGTGACGTCATAGATTTGCAGCAATGGATAACACTTTCTACACATACCTCAACGATTTTCTCGTGGTGTACCTCGATATTCTGGTGTAAGGCCACACCCTAGAGGAGCACAATGGACATCTCCAAAAATTTCTCGAGGTTTAAAACAGAGATAAAGTTTCCGGGAAACTCTTGAAGTGCAACTTTTGTGATTGTTTGATCAAGTTCTTGGCCACATCATCAACGGTGGATGGATCACCATGGATCCAAAAAAGGTGGCAGGAGTCGTTCATTCGCCAAAACCGACCGACGTCCGAGAAATTCAAGTTTTCATCGGCTTCTGGAATTACTACCGGCAATTCATATGGGATTACGCCCAAGAGTGAGCACCTCTTTCCAACCTCACTTGAAAAGAAAACGAGTGGTGGTGGGGAGACAGCAAACAAGAAGTGTTTACTGCTTTGCGAAACGCTTTGACCTGAGCACTGGCCCTGCGATTAGCTGATCCAACAGTCGACTACATCATGGCTACAAATGCTTCAGACCCAGCCATTTGCATAGTCCACCTGGAAGACCACGGCAACGGCGAGAAACCAGTTGGCTGCATGTCTTGAGAACTACGAGGACCGGAACTCAAGTACGCCTTACATGAGAAACAAGTGTTGGTAGTGGTACATGCATTCAAGACATGGCGATGTTACCCAGCGTGTCATCGATGCATCGTGCACACCGACCATCATGCGTTTGAATGTTTAAAGACACAGCCAAACCTCAGTCGACGTCAAACCCAATGGATGAAATTCCTTGAATCCGGGTTCGACTATGATATTCAGTATCGGCCAGGCAAAATCAACCCGGCGGATGCACTCAGCCGCCGACCAGATGTAATGGCTGGCGTGGCAATACAACAGTTACAACAAGATTCATACCTCAAGCAACTCTTTGCACGGGACTACAACCAGCATAGCAGATACGACAAGGCAAACTTCTGGTTTAACTCACCCTATTGGAAACAACGATTCACCCGCCAACTGGTCATTCCCTGGAACAATGAACTCCGCCATACGCTGCTCGAAGAATGCCACGACACAGTACCACGTGGACACTTTGGAGAGGACAAAACCCTGAAGAAGCTGGCCAAAAACTACAAGTGAGACAAGATGCAGTCTGACGTGGCCAGCTTATGCAAAACCAGTGACACGTGTCAACAACAAAATTCCCGTCGCACACGGCCACCCAGACTCCTACAATCGCTCCCTATTATGACAGAACCGTGGGCCGATACATCCATGGACTTTGTCACAGGATTACCAGTCACACCCGATGGATATCACTTAATCCTCGTGGTCATCGACAGGTTTTTCAAAATGTCTCACTTCATTCCAACAACAACCACCGTCACAGTCAAGGGAACAGTACCGTTGTTTCTAAACAACATCGTGTTGCTACCCGGTGTACTGAGATCCATCAGAAGCGACAAAAATGGTCGATTTACCAGCCATTTCTGGCGTGAAATGATGACTCGATACAGCAACAAAGTTCAACTTTTTGCACCGTTCCATCCTCAACCCGGAAGACAAACCAAGCCGACCAATGAGATGCTCGAACAGCTTCTCCACACATTATGCAAACGTCATGTGTCATGTGGGCAGAAATCCCGACCACCGAAATTGCATATGACTTGGCAATTTCAACTGTAACATGCCAAACTCCATTTGAAGTGGTGTATGGAAAACTTCCCGCCACACAAGCCAGACTACAAAGTCGCAACAACATTCCCGCAATTGACGTTCAATATCAAAACTTCACCACCATCTAGGAGAAAACACGGCAAACCCTCGCGAAGACACAAGGAGCGATGAAGCGAGCAGATAACCAACATCGTAGCAAGGACATCTTCACTGCTGGTAACAGAGTCCTTCTCAGCTCAGAAAACATCAAGCTCCACGGTGCCGACTGTTCAAAGCGAAAACCCCGGTGGTTGGGACCGTGTGAGATTGAGTTGCGCGACCATGGGGTTTTGCATGCGTTCAATCTCACACGGTCCCAGATCCCAGAGATCCCAGATAGAACTTCCCGGCAACGATATCCCTCTCCCGCCTTTCGTTCAAGTGGAGGAAGACAAAGAGTATGTTATCAAGGACATCCTCGGCCACCAATGATGAGGCAAAACGACAGAATATCTTGTCAAGTGGCACCACTACGGCGTCGCGCACAACAGCTGGGAACCCTACGACAACCTTCCAGACGTCGATAACCTCATCGACTATTTTCTTCGTTACCGGGCCACGTCTGTACGCACGCCGGGACGTCACAACTAACAAGTGGGGAGGAGTGTTCCACACCAAAAGTACACGAGTCCCCAATCTTTCCGAGTGGGTTTCTTTTGTTATGACACAAATAGCCCAACACGTCCCGAGACCACGTTGTTCACTCTGACGGTTAAGGGAAAACAAGCCAACTGCCCTCGCCCCCTGTAAATCTTCCCGAACCCTCTAACAACTTTGACTAATCCTAATTCCCTCGATTTCTTGACAGACCTTCTTGAATCAGACCACTCACGACGCACTCCACACACGTTGCTCGAAGATTGACCCAACGAGCCCAACTATGCCTCATTTGTAACTCGACACTTCTACATGCATGTTCGATCATTCTCACACTTGTCGTCAAAGTACACTAACCGCTAATCATTATTTGCTCAAGTATCCCAAATTCTAGATCACATCATGCCTTGCAACTTCTATATGTTCACCATCTACACTCCGTTCCGCATAATATTTCAGGTCCGGTGCAACATCCCTACGGTTGACATCCATCTCGAGGACTTTTCAAGCGTTTGGGAGGAAACAAGTTAGATCCTTGTGAAGACACAAATCGCAATAAAGCGAGGAGCCAAACAAGAATGCAGTGATTGTACTTTGGTGGTTGGGACAATTTAAGGTTGAGCGAATGCAAACCATTGATGTTGTGCGACCTCGCCTACGTGATAGCATGACCATTCATCTTGCCTTCTACATCGGTAAGCTCAAGCACAATCGGGACCCTAATGCAAACTTCCTCAATAGAGACGTCACACTTCCACCTATTATACAAGTGGATGGGGATACGAAATATGTGATTGAAAACATCCTTGTACATCAACGTAATGGAAAGATAACATAGTGTCTGGTCAAGTAGCAGGGCTACAACGCCGCACACAACAGCTTGGAGCCCCGCGACAACCTTCGGGACGTCGACCATCTAATCGAAGGCCACTACCTTTGTTACCGGCATATTCCTGCTGATGCGCCAAGATGTCGGGGCTAACAAGGAGATAAGTGTTGCGTCTCTGAAGTACACAAGTTTTGAAACCCAGCAAGCGGGCATTTTTGTTCTTACATTCATGGAATGACATGCGAAAACATGAAGATTGATATGTCGATCGGTTAAGGGCATTTTTGCCACCTACCCTGACCTGCGGTATTCAATTTTGGAAGAGTCTGACTACTTCAACCACTTCGCGAAATGGTTGGCGGAAGTGTCGCAAACTATACCAATGCTTCAATGTTATCGGGTTGAAATTTTGATGGCGCCATATCCTTACACAACCGTGCCTCGATATTCTCCAAGCCCGCCATTTTATTAGCAGGGCTTCTAAAAGCAGACACCCACAACGGAACTTCAGAGGTGTCGCTTGTTAAAGTGATGAGGACCCAACGTATGCCTTGTTCTCATTTTTGGCACTGTACTTGTGTGCTTGAATCACTCGACACTTGACATCGAAGTACACTTACAGCTTGGTACAAGGTATCCAGTTTTCCCCATGCCTTGGATTTTCGTTTGTCCTGCACCTCTAGACTGTGAACCAACTACGTTTCGTTCGGTGTAACGACAATCGCGATGGTCATAACATTTTTTTGTTTTTAATGATTTGGATTAAGCCTTGTGGATACCCCAGGCTTGTGTTGACACTAGTGGGACATATGATATAATTCGTCACATTGGTGCAATGGAACTTCAGGCAAGAAAAAATCGAGGTACCCCGGGTTCGGAGAGCAACATCGCCAACCCCACTCTCCTGAAAACATTGATCACAGGCCATTAGGAGTTACCTTTTTCATTACCACAACCATTGATAGTACCTTTTTATTACAATAAGCCCCGTTCTCAGCCGCGGGGTACGTATTGTTGATAGAGAACAACTCAACACACGGGGTATTTTGAGACACCACAGTGCACCTGAGAAGATGCGTGGAAGCCTCCTAGCAACACAACCGCTCACTAGGCTCGGGTGTTAGGAAACAGACGACAATGCAGCAGTTGCTGGTGCCCAGCAGAGAGAACACCGATGACAAACACAAGTGCGAGAGGGGAAGGGGAGCAAGGAGAAGAAGAGATCCGAGGGACACAATACCGGTAATCCACAACCGAGGCACAAAGAACAACGGTTAGAGTATCAACAGCGGTCACTGTCGTGGAGTGTGCAGTGTGATCCACAAAGAGTCCCACCATTGTACAGGCACGCACAGAAAGCAAGCTGAGCTCAAGGTCGGGCACGGAAAGCACCTCTGAAAGATACAGGGGGCAAGATGGACCATCAAATCACACAATCCCAACACCCTAGACCGGTTATGACAAACCAGAGCCTGTGCAAAGGGAGCAAACGGATGCAACAGGACCGAGGACAAAGAAGTCACAACGAAGACAGGTCATATAGTGAGTGGCACCAAATTCCATGATCCAGGTGCCACCAGGATCGCGACCGGAGGACATTATTGTGCAACGGGCAATGGAACACTTGGCCTCAGATGGGCACTAGGCAACAAGTGAGGAGGAACGACGAAAGGCACAAAGGTGAGACTCATGAAGCCAATCGGTACTATCAGGCCCATCATCACATGCCAGTTGTGCCCCCCCCATTCGTGTCATCACGCTATAAGAACAGACAAAACAATAGTCTATGAACCACCCAGTTGTGATAACACCCTTGCTCCTCCCTGAAAACGAAGCGCTAGGAGGTGACGGAGCTCAACGATGGTGCGGTCACCTAGGACAGAGTCACCAATGCTCGCCGGTGGGGAAGCGAGAACTGTTGTGGTCATGGTCGCAGGGTGACCAGAGGCTGTGCTACTCGACGCAAACCATGGTGCATGAGCAGCCTGAAGACCGCGAGTTATCCGCTCCCAATCGAGCGGCTGCTGGCACTTGGTGTAGCGACGAGCGCCTCCAGAATTGAAGCAGTGAACTGTACGTCCACTGTTATGGCCCGGTGATTACTGCTGTTGCGTTTGCTGCTCACACGAGCCGCGCCTCCTTTTCCCCGTCTTCCCCTATGCCGCTGCTGCCACACCCTATGTCTGAGTTGGGATCATTGGGGTGGAAGGGGAAGAGGAGGTTGTGCCAGATGATGGAAGAGCGCATTGCATGAGGGGCGTTGGTGGCGACGCGATGACCGCTGCACCAAGGGGACTCTCCTGATGGGCCACGGCTGCCTCAGGCCGGATGTCACATGGTGGAAGAGTTAATGTGTCCAAGGAAGAAGCTAAAGGGAGGTGGAGAAGGGCTCGAGCACACCGTCGCTTTACCCTGAGAATATGTCTACGCACTCAAGGCAAAATCCGATCACGTACGTGCGAAGTGCCTACCGTTGTGTACCTCCTGAGGTCCTAAGGGGCGTGTAAATGCGCATGGCCCGCCGCCGGTAATCGGCTACGGGCTCGCCAGATCCTTGACAAAGGGAGTGAAAGGCGCGAATGTGAGCCGGGCGGGTGGCGTGCGTCTCTAAAGCAAGCAAGGACAATGTCAGGTCCCAGCCCTGATGTGGATCAGTACCCGGGCATGTGCCGACCTCTCCAAGGAAAGGGCAAAAGTTCACGACGATCTTGCGCGACATTGCGTAAAAGAGTGCGAGCATCGCCCTGGCCGTTGTAAGTTCTTGAGTGTGATCGGTAACCTGGTCGAACTGTGATAGTAGGGCCATACCCCCTCAGAAGTGGCTCAAGCATGGAAAAGAATCTCCCAGAAATAATGATCATCCTCGCGGACATATTGTGGAGGCAGTGCCTCAAAGTCCTTGGGTTGCCGTCCCGTATGGAAAGCAACCAGAGGCTGAGAAGGACGGGGGATGGGGGAGACAGCAGGATAAGGAAAGCTGCTGTGGTAGGGATTTGGCAAGGATCGAATCCCCGGGAAAAGAGAGGCAGATGTGTGTGGGCACCGAGAGCTCGTCTGAAGCGTGCAGAGACGCTCCTGAAGCACGCGGATCATGCTCTCGTGAGTGGCATCCTCCATACTTGGCATGTCAGGATCCTCATCCCAAGGATCGAGAGGTGGTGGGTCACGTCCTGATCCTGCCATCGGTGCAGATGCTCACAGCTAAGCATAAGGTATGGCACCGCCGACTCCCTCGGAGGTTTGATGTGGGGCCGTTGACTGACCACGAAGAAGCTTAGTGAGCGTAGGGATGGCATCAGTCTCTTTCTACTATAGACAATACATCTCATCCTACTGGCTCCAAAGGTCCTCAATAGCGTATGAGCGTGGGCTCATGATCCCTGAGGAAGAGGGATCTAGTGGTCCTCTGCCCTTATCACAGGCTGGAGCCATTGAAGTGCTCACTATGGGGCCGGACAAAAAAGATGCTTCGAACACGAACCGACACCGTTCCTACGAGAAACCGAACAAGAAACCACCAATCGACAACGAAGTTGCTGACGTTAACAAAACAACTAGCGACGTCAGTGTTTTTATGCTAGCAAAAGAAACATTAGCATTTCTTACGTTGGCGCGTTTTACACATGCGTTTCTTTGTGGAAGTTACGCGAACTCCTTGGTGGGGCTAATCGCATCACCCTCTGCCCTTCACAGCCCTACGCGGGCTTGCGCAGCTCTGCGTAGCCCTACATAGCCTTGCCTAGCCTTGTGTAGTTCTTTGCAGTTGCACATTAGTGCCGCGCAATAGTGCTACGCAATAGCACCGCTTGTTGTCGCCGTTGTGGTTGTTGCCAAAGCTGCTACGTTGCTTTTTTTGCTTTTGCTGACGTTGCTGCGATGCTGTTGCTCCACGCCTGCCCGCGTTGTGGATGTTGCAAGTTACTGCTGCTGCGCTACCATTGCTCATAGCCGCTACCGCGAGCTGATTCTCCTCTTCTTTTGGTTTTCTTGCAGAGACGGGCAGTCAAACACGGCTGCTGCTCCCACTGAGTATTGTTGCTACTGCTCAGCGTGGCTGTTGGAGCTGGAAAGTGTCGCGAATCACCTGGTGTGGTAGTGGGAGTTTTGTGGTGATGTTGTTGCTACAAACGGCTGCAATAAGACGCAGGAAACGATTGTGGTGGTGACTCTCACTCTTGCTACCGGTACTACGTCTCTACGGCGCAGCACAACAGTTGTGGCTCGTTTTCTGATACCACAAGAAGATGCATGGATGCTTCCTAGCAACACAATCGCTAACTAGGCGTCAGTGTCTGGTCAGACGGTGACGACCGTCACAACTTGTACACACAACGGTAAGAGTTTGGCTAAGAGAAACAAGTCAAAGTACTAGAATGCTTCAATAGCATTTGCAGAGAGAGAGCGAGAGAGAGAGAGAGAGAGAGAGAGAGAGAGAAATAGAGAGAGAGAGAGAGACAGAGAGAGAGAGAGAGAGAGAGAGAGAGAGGGAGNGTACACACAACGGTAAGAGTTTGGCTAAGAGAAACAAGTCAAAGTACTAGAATGCTTCAATAGCATTTGCAGAGAGAGCGATAGAGAGAGAGAGAGAGAGAGAGAGAGAGAGAGAGGGAGAGAGAGAGAGGGGGGGGGGAAGAGAGATAACAAATGACAAGTTCACTGCATAAACACCTGCCGCGGCGCACGACAGGAGTTGCACTTAGCAGTGCAAGGTCTGTCCTAAAGTCGACCCAAAAAGACTGTTTGGCCGTAACTTTACGCAAACAAGTCGAAACGCTACGCCGTTCTCACCCAAGCGTGACAGATCTCAAGCTGGTCGCTATGAGAGGTCACATGCATGCATTCGACATCGAACGGTGGACACACAATGCAAAACATGAAAATGTGGCCCACGGCTAGTCCATCGATAAAATCCTACAGATTGGAGAAAAAATGCAGAAGGTCCGAGAGCATCGAGGACTCTGGGGCGGTTGACAGTTAGCTCCATGTAGGTGGTCCATTACCAGTGAGTCGCATCACCTAGGTCGGCATCAGGGATCTGCACGGGCATGGAGACGGCCGAGTGGTCACGGTAAACTATACAGGTCGACAGGAACGTCACAAATCACGACAATACCCCGCGTAGGCATTGGGGAACGCAAACATTCTGTTGTTTCACTACGTTTGTTAGTGTTTTCATTGTTGTTTTTGGAACACATCCTACACTGCTTGTGGATGGTTGGGTGGCGTTTTGAAAACTGCAGTGGCAAGAGCTAGCCAACTTAGATTGGAAGGCATTGTTTACTCTTTTATTTTTGAAAAATTTCCCGTCTACTCAAGGAGGGAGAAAGACATTACGAACATCTTGTTTTATCAAACGGAGAGGACTCTGAAGTTGTAAAATTGAATAGTATGGAAAATGACCATGTAGTTGGAGGGGTATCTCGTTGTAGAACCTCTAGCTGCAGGGCATCCTGAAATTAGAATGTTTGAAGTTCGGTTTTATTGAGATTTACAAACCTTAACCTAGAGTGAAGGAGATCAAAATCTACATCGCGGAGTTGACAGGGCTTTCGGACTTCCGGAACGGGGTACATTGTAACTTTGCCGAACTTCCATGCAGTGGTTCAAAGCGCGTGGGAACGGATTGAGGGCGTGAGGCGGTTGTGATTCCCCTGCAGCACAGGCGCTTTCATCGGCAAGATCTCAACTACGCTGAGGTTGCGGTAACAGGTGTGCTGACCTCAATTGTATGCCGGACGAACCAGGCCCGACTGGTGGCGTTTCTTGATGCTGTTGTGGGCCCGGGGTCTGAGGCTGTGCCAGCCGAAGAAACTAGTTTCTACAACTTCCAGATTTTTTAGCCAAAGATGTTCGCAAACCCTCTTTAACACTGACCAACTTGCTTTGAGTAGGCATGTCGTGGACGGGAAAGACTCGAGTAGTAGTACTTGGCTCGAGGAATGCTTCTGGCCTCATGTGGTCAGAAACTGGCCGAGGGGTCGCCTGCTTATGAACAAACCTCTGTAGGGATTTTGCTCCGTCGGGTTCGCACGTGAACTTTACACGAAAACGGTTTTGTTGAAACTCATTTCCGAACAAGCTTCAGATCCAAGCAAGCAGGTGGATGCGGACAGAAGGCCAGCGACAACGCTGACGCACCAACACCTGGCACGAAAGCCGCACGTTTTCTTCTTGTGGGGTACTCTTTGTACTTGGTCTGTGAACTAGAAATGGGATCGTCCACTTTGTCATAAAGATGAATGAAATATCTTCTTGTCGATTTCTGCATTAGGCTTTGGTGAATCATCGTACACCTGTGCCTTCTTTGTCTGGTTCGAGGCCCACCAAACTGTTGCACGCAAGGATATTGAAGACCACGTACCGGAGGCGCCATGGTGGACCACGGCGTCTTCTCAATCTGCTGGTAGAAATTGACAGCATTTAGACCGATAGCCTCGCAGTCCAGCAAGCAATATGTTATGTCACATGGACCGTACAAAACAGTCTCTCAGATTTTCCCGTTCTTTAGAGCATGAACACGTGAGCGTCATGTGGGAAGAAACGGAACAGCGAGCATTTAGGGATTTCTGGTTGTTCTTGCGATGTTCTGTTGTAGATGAACTAAGGCGTCTCATTTCTTTGTAACACTGAGTTCAAAGAATTGACGTTTTTGACTTATGTCCTAGTCTTCGATGTCATGCTGAAACAGAGCATGACGTCGTTGTACCGTCCATGACGTGGACCTTCTTAAAAAGATAGCTGCACCCCGAATAAAAACCCTCCACAGGCAAAACGGACGGATTCGAGCTTTCGATGAACACAAAAAGCATGATGCCGTAAAACGTTTACTGCTTTTCCTGTGCTCCACTCATCCGAAGATCAGTGATAAACCTTCATCGAGAAGCATGTTAGCCATGTATCATGTCATCGAAACGAATTGCGTTCCCGGAAAGAAGACAAACACTCAGAACCTACATTGCTGAAAGAGAATTTCCGAGGATCCGTTAAAGCGTGGATGGGATGGTACACGAACCACGAACAATTCCACATCCTAGCAACGACGGCTAGCTTTATGGAATCGCTTTCCGATTAGATATACTTTGGTTTGAAAATAATTGTCAACAGTTGGGTGAATGGATGAAGTTTCGGTGGCAAATTTTAGTATCGCTTCAGATGAAGTGTCGCGCGAGTTCACCGTCGTCATTGCTGTGCGAGTCTTTCGTCGACCGTGCAGTTGACGCTAAAACTTAAAAGATGACAAAAAATGACGTCACCAACTTTCTATAGCGGAGGGAGGACGTCTGGGATGCGTCGTGTGTGATTCACTTGCCCGCCGCCACCACGCATTTCGGACGCCGCCTCTTGCCCGCCTTCTGACCCCAACTCTGTTTCCGCTCTCAATCTGGTCTCTTGGCAATGGCGCCATGATTTATCTCGCGAGCACCCCTCCCCTTCCAATTGGAAATTACTCTCGAAGCTCGACTACAACCGCATTCAGCTCCGAATTCTGACCTCGGCTGTTCACCAGCTGGCAACAGACTCGAGGTCGACGACCTCCTGTCCGCCCTCAAACCAGCTGCAAGTGCCCCAATTTGCATTGACCAGCGTTCAGTGTGAAGACAAGGTTCGGAAAAGGAATCTCTGCACTGACGCTGCCGACGTGCTTCACCTTGAAACTGCCCTTGGCTGCATTGCCGGCTCGACCTCTCGAGTCCTCCCTTCAGAATTTCAAGCTCATTGTGCCCCCTGCATACAGCGCTATCCGGAGACCACCACTTGTGCGCTTCTATGGCCTCCGCTTGACTAAATGTTGAGCAACTGGTGAAAGTGGAGATCAATTTACTGATCCTCTTCTCACTTTTTATTCAACGGTTTCTGTGTGAAGTTTGCAGATGCACCCCTCCTCTCGCCTGATAACAGCAGCCCCTTGACAGCAGTACCATCCGCAGCTCCTTGGCAACACCAGCAGCTCCCTGTCGGCGGCAGCTGCAGCCCTCTGACGATAGCATCAATAGACCTTCCCCTTGCGAGCCCGATAGGTTGCCAACGCGCTGTGGTTGCCAAACCGCGTCAGCCGCCTTTGGGCGTTGAACAGGGGGCTGCCATCGCCGCCTAGAAACAGCTCCCCTGTTCCATGCACCCAGCCCGGTCTGCCAGCGGGCAGCTGCTCCCACGCTGCGTGCGAGTAGTTGGCAGCTGCCCGCCAGGCCCGTGGCTGGGCGCCGGTTTGGCGTGGAGCAACGGCGGACTATGAGCCAGTGAGGGCCAGTCGGCAGGACTGCGCTGGAGGTTGTGAGACGTCGTGTGTGACCCTGCAACACCTTTGGCTCTCCCCCGTCTTCTGTGGACGTCGAGCAGGGAACAGCTGTTGGCTTTCCGATGTTACTGGCCTTTTGCGAACGTCGTTTAGGAAGTTTCAGCTCTTCCTCAGATAGCTGTCCGGGCCTCTCTTTCGAGCCTCTCCCGGGAGAGCTTCTTCTGTCCGTCTGAGTTGTCAAGTTAACTACTTGTCCGCAAAAGAAAGCAAACCCATGTGAGTCCTGGTCTCAGTCTTGGTGCATTTGTGGCGCAAGCGTCTGGAATGCTGGGCTGGGGCGGAAGCTAGGTTGCAGTGGTTGAAGTCTTTCGATTCTGTACTTCAGCTGGCGTGCTTGAAAACCCCATGCTCGAAGAACGTGGTGTGCCGGAATTATGATCTCCCTGGGGTCCAGCGGCGCCGGCAGCAGAACAGGGGCATACTCAAGAATAGCCCTAGCGGATGATAAAATCGACCATTCCGAAGAGCAATCTTCGCCCCGGAAGAAGACGCCGCCCCGGTTCCTGAGCCGATCGTTCACCGACAAGAAGGACCAGTCCGATAAGAAGCAGCAGAGCCAGTTCGACTCTCCCGCGCGCTCCAGGTGGGGTTTCAAGGGCAAAAGCGGAGGTCCGGGTTCGGGCTCCGGTCCCAGCACAAGTGCAGGTGATGGTGTTGGTGGCAGTGACGCTGGCCGATCGCCTTCCCCCTTGGCGGGAGGCCCTGCTCTCTCCTCTGGTTCTGCTGCTGCTGCCGCCTCTGGTCCCGCAACCGGCGCTGCGTTCGCTTTCGACACCAGGGCCGATGCTGCAGAGGCCGTGGACGACGCTGCAGGAGCGGTAGGCGGGGCTGGCAAAGGCCAGATTCCGTGCAAGAGCCCCAAGACTGGGGGCATCTTTGGGAAGGCGCTGAGAACTTTCTCGAATGCCGGGTCTGGAAAGGATTGGGGGTCCCAGAAGGCGAAGAAGAGCTCAAGCCAGGAGGCCGGAGGGAGCGGCGGCGGTGGAGTCGGCAGCGGCAGGGAGGTTGCCCGCAGCAGCAGTGCCTTCGACCCTCGGGGAGCTCAGGTCGTAGCGGCTCCTGTTCGGACCACAAGCAATGGTGCTGCTGCAGCTGCTGCCGTGGCTGGTGCGGCAGCAGGCAACGAGGGGTCTGCTTTGGCAGGAGCTCCGGTGAACAAGAGAGGACCGTGGCACGCTCGGAGCGGCTCCAGCCAGGACGCGATTCTGTGGCAGAACGGTGGGAAGCTGGAGCTGAGGGCGAGCAGCAGCGGCAGCGGCGGAGGCAGCAGGGAGCGCAGCCCGGGGCCGCCGCCGCGCCCGATCTCTCCCCTTGGTGCGGGAGCCCGAGGTGGCTCGGCCCGAGGCTCCGTGGGAGGCTCGGCACAGGCTCAGCAGCTGCTCTCCCTCCCTCCGACCATCCCGAATTACATCGGAGCAGAAGCGCAGTTGGACCTCCTGACCCCTCCTGACATGAACCCCACCATCGACCTCACCAAGCGGCCGTTGTCGGCGGACCAAGGAGGAAGGTTCTCGTCGCCTTCCTCGGGTCTGAACTCGGCCGCGCGGCGGGAGCAACGGCAGCTGCAGAAGTCGGCGTCTTCACGGCAGAACATGTCGACGGAGGAAATCATTAAAATGTGGTCGGAGAAGCAGAGCGGGAGGAGCCCCGGCAGTGCGAGTTCCATGGCCGCCGCCGCTGCTGGTGCTGTGGCTGCTGACGCTGCTCCTGGAGGGAGTGGAGAGGGCGTCCGTGCGCCATCGCCTGGCCATGCTGCTGGCGCGGGATCGGGGGTTGACGCCGACAGTGACGACTCCTCCGAGGTGAGGTGCTTGTTTTTGTCTTCTTTTGGATGTCATGGAATGAGAAGAATTGCGCTAGGGAACTGTGGGGCACATTCGTTCACTGCCCGTCAGCCGTGCTCGCAGGTGCAGGGTCGGCGATGGGTGCCCGCAGCGACGACTCCTCTGAGGCGTTGCATGGCTGTGCTGAAGGCATGGCTGCACTTAAGGCATGGCTGCATTCGAGGCATGGCTACACTCGAGGCATGGCTGCACTCAAGGCATGGCTGCACTCGAGGCATGGCTGCACTCGAGGCATGGCTGCATTCGAGGCATGGCTACACTCTAGAAGTTGTCGCAATGTGTCCAACCACGCAGTAGGAAACGGTGTGAGGCGGTGCTTGGCGTGCCCCTCGTCTGGCCCCGCCAGGCGAGGGGCACGCCCCGCTGGCCGGCCTGCTGGAGCAGGGCCGGGCATTGATCTCCCAATGAGGATGACTCGTCTGAGGGAAGCATGGGGATCTTTCTCCGTCGACTGTCCAGCTGTCTACTGCTGACTGCTCGACTTTCCACGGCAGTCTGGCTGAGGGCCAGGTGGAGTCTGTGGCTGGGACAGAGCCGTCACGACAGTGCACGCACAAGCAGATGGGATGCGACCTCCCAGTCATCAGCCGCTAGTGGGAAACCCTCCCAGCCGTTCAATGTCAGTGGGAAGCCCTCCCAGCCGTTCAATGTCAGTGGGAAGCCCTCCCGGCCGTTCAATGTCAGTGGGAAGACACTTTGCGACTCCCATGGGGACACACCAGCTGCGAGTGGTGTACTCTCGCTGTTCCAACACAACCTGTCTCTCCACACACTTGTTGGTTTCAGACCAAGCTGCTGGGACTTGGGTTGGGGCAGGTTGTCAATGGAGCAATTGACAATGACACCCTGAATAAACTTCAACTGCAGCATGACACCATGTAGGTGTGTGTGTCAAGTTAGTCTGGTGTGTCAAGTTAGTCTGCTGTGTCAAGTTAGTCTGCTGTGTCAAGTTAGTCTGGTGTGTCAAGTTAGTCTGGTGTGTCAAGTTAGTCTGGTGTGTCAAGTTAGTCTGGTGTGTCAAGTTAGTCTGGTGTGTCAAGTTAGTCTGGTGTGCCAAGTTAGTCTGGTGTGCCAAGGCTGACCACCACTGCTGTAGTTACTGTGGATGTTCTCGACCTTGTGGTTCCCTGGTCATCTAAAGTTTCTCCTTGTTGCCATCACCTCGGCCTCGGGGTCGTCGGGAGTCATGGCTGTCATTGTCCCCAAGGCCGCTGCTGCCGCCGCTGCTGCCACCATTCCCAAGCGGTTTTGTCCCAATCGTCGCAGTCACAGCCGTTGCTGCTGCTGCCACCGATTTCATTGCTGTCGCCTCTGCCATCTCCATCACTGTGGCTGTCACGGTCAACCCCATTGCTGCTGAAAGGGCAAGCAGTGAACCAGTTATTGCTGTTGATTTTGTCTTACAGGAAGATTGTTTTTGTTAGTTTTTCGTTGCTGCTACACTCCACACCACCACCATCGCCATTGCAGCTGTTGCCTCCGCCTCGCTGCTGCTGTCACCAACAATGCTGCCACCATAGCTGTCGCCACCACGGCTGCAAACATCAGTGTCAACACTGTCGTCATGTTGGTGGTGGTGGTGGTGATGGTGGTGGTGGGGGTGGTGGCGGCGGCGGTGCTGTCTGCGCCGCCGCTGTCGCCGTCGCCATCTCCATTGCCGTCGCTGTCATCGTCGTCGTCGTCGTTGTCGTCGTCGCCGCCGTCGCCATCGTCTCCGCTGCCGCCGCCGCTGCCGCCGCCACCGCTGCCGCTGCCGCCGCCGCCACTGCCGCCGCCGCAGCCGCCGGCTTGTCGTCGTCGTTGTCGTTGTCGTCGTCGTTGTCGTCGTCGTCGTCGTCGTCGTCGTCGTCGTCGTCGTCGTCGTTGTCGTCGTCGTCGTCGTGGTCGTCGTCGTCGTCGTCGCCGCCGCCGCCGTCGTCGTCGCCGCCTCCGCCGCCGTCGTCGTCGTCGTCGTCGTCGTCGTCGTCGTCGTCGTCGTCGTCGTCGTCGTCGTCGTCGTCGTCGTCGTCGTCGTCGTCGTCGTCGTCGTCGTCGTCGTCGTCGTCGTC
>SZWC01012779.1:36671-51138 GCA_023375785.1 Penium margaritaceum | reverse complement strand
CACCCACCCACCCACGCACGCACGCACGCACCCACCCACGCACGCACGCACGCACGCTCCCACCCACCCACGCATGCACGCACGCACGCATGCACACACGCACGCACGTACGTCCATGTTGACTTCGACTTCCGACTTGAGGGGGTCAAGTCGGAGTCGCCAAGTTGGTCCACGTCGACGTGGACGTCGACTTGACTTGACCCCCTGAAATCAGCTGGGGGCACTGGGGGGCATTCTTTTGTTGTGGAGAAAAAGAAACAAGACCGCGTCGGGAAGGAAAGAAAAAAGGCCACGGACGACCCCGTCCGAGGAAATTCAGGCACCAAGGCATATCCTCCTTGCGTTGTTGTCATGGGAGATGATACGACTGGCCTATTGAATCTTCTTTGTCTTCATTCAATGGACGGTGTTGTACCATCCACATGTGGATGTGACATGGTAGGTGACCGTGCATGGTGCATGCTTGGGACGTGGTTACTGCGTGGATATTGTGTGTCAACCTAGTGTGACTTTTGCGGCTCTTAATTGACCAATACCAAGGGTTTAAGCACGTCATGAAACTCATGACGTGTCATTGGCTATTCTCATGCCAGCCTGTCCAACGTTGTGTTTGTGATTCGGTGTGATGAGAGGGGGGGGAGGGGAGGGGGGTATAGGCTGAGCTCAGTCCATTGATGAAGCTCTGTATTGCTCTACTCAGCCACCATGGCTGAGCGGGGCAAGTACCCACCTTTGCCTCAGCAGTTGCCTCTGCCAAGCCCCCCATTCTCACGGGCAATTTTCTTGTCCGTGCCTTGAGCAAGTTCTTTAGGCCTGTCCCCACACAGGCAGGCTACCCCGGCTTCCAGTGTGGTGCTGGTGGCAGTGACCGCATCCGGGGCCATGTCGGTGCTCCCATTCACAACATCATCAAGTGCAAGTATGCACCTGCTGCAGCCTGGGTATTGCTTGGACTCAAACCTCTGCCTAACCTGCCAGACTCCTTTCAGCCATATGATGAGAAGCTCTACCACGGCCAGGGCAAAGCATGGGGTGGGAAAGACAGCCCCGTGGACTGGCAGAAACTTGTCACGGAGCGTAAGCGTCAAGAGGCTCGAGCAGCCGCTGGTGATGGCTTCGGGGAGAGCACCAACCCAGATGGTGCAGTTGAAGAGCAGCAGCACCAGGAGTCTTCAGCAGCAACCATTCCGCCCTCTCTCCGCAGCAACACGTCTGTTTTGCAGACATCTCTCAGCATGGCATGCCAGTCACTTATCCCAGAGCATCTGGAAAACGCCGCCAATGCCGTCGTGCAGAAGACGATCGTGAAAGTCATGGCCAAGAGCGCACTACCAATCTCTTTCTGCCCCAACGCCGTCGTCCTTGAGCTAGTGGAAGAAGCAAGGCGCACGAACGCGAGCTTCCGGCTGCCAACCAGGGGGCGGGTGACTGATGTGATTCTGCCAGCGATGGATTCAGAGCTCACGGAGGCTGAGGAGCCGCTACGGGCTGGCTGGGACATCTTCAGGGTGAGCCTTGGGGTTGACGAATGGTCTGACATCCAAATCATGCCTATCTACTCCGCCATGGCATCAAATGCAGAGGGAGTTGCCCATCTATTCTCCCACAATGCCAGTGGTCTTGTCAGAGATGCGAACCACGTGGCAGCTGTGATAGACCAGGCGATTACGCAGGTTGGCGCAGACAAGGTGATGATGGTGATCACTGACAACGCCTCCACCAACAAAAAGGCGTACCAGGAGTTGAAGGCAAAGTACCCTGCCATGTTTTTTACGCACTGTGTTGCACACTCTCTTGATCTGGTGCTGAAAGATGTTGCCAAGACAGAGTGGGGGCAGGCTCTGATCAGCAAAGCAGAGAGGAATGTTTCCTTCTTCAGAAACAAAGACCTGTTGTGGTCGTGGTTGAAGGCAGAGAGTGGCAAGGTGCTGCTGCTAGCTGTTGCAACTCGCTTTGCATCCATGCACAAGATGCTTGAACGCTTGCTGAGCTTGCGTGACGTGCTGCTGAACATTGTGAACAGCACAAGGTGGTCAGAGTTCGGGTCAGTGGGCAAGGATGCTGGTTGGAAAGCCAAGAAGAAGGAGGTGCGGCGGTTAGTGAGAACGGGTGTTTTCTGGGTGCAAGTGAAAACAATGGTGAAGCTCATGCATCCCCTTGTTCTCGCGTTGCGAAAGGCAGACGCTGCAGGGGGCACCTCAGGGATTGTCTTTGAGACGTTGCTGGATACCACAGAGGCTTTGAATGTCCTGGCGGTCTCTAAGGGTAGGCGTCGTGCTGTGTGCAATCCAGAGTGGGTCAAGTTTGTGCTTGAACAGTTGAGCACAAGGTGGACTGATCAAATGTCTTGCCCCATTTTTTCCGCAGCACGTCGTTGCCACCCGCAGCACTTTGGCTTCAAGTTTGACGGAGATGAGAAGATGGTTGAGGCCTGGAACACCGTCGTCAACGCTCTCGTGCCCGACATCCGTGACCAGGACCATCTGAGTGCAGAACTGGAGGGCTTTGAGAATGGACGGGTGACGGTTGAGGAGGATCCTGCAAAGGCCCGAGACGTACAGCGTGCAAAGGAGGCAATGTAGCAGGTGTTGGTAAGTGAACTGGCAGTGTACAAGTGGCATGCCCGCCACATGATAGGTCTGCCCACTCTGCGGGCCTTTGCTATGAGGCTGTGGGCCCAGCGGTGCAGCAGCAGTGAGAACGAGTGGGTGTTTAGCAAACATGAGTTGATCCAGACGGCAAGGCGCAACAGGCTCAAGGTGCAGACGCTGGACCTGCTTGTTTGCGTGAATGTACTGCTGACTAGGATGTACAGGAAGAAGAAAGCAAAGAGGTTGACAGTTGAGATCAAGCAGGCCGTGGAGGAGGACAGAGCAGAAAGTGACAGCAAAGCAGATGGAGACATTGAGGATGACGAGGAGTACGACTTTGTATGGGATCCTCTGATTGCTGACACAGCGGATGGAGATGATGATGTTCGGGAGGTGGTAGAGGTGGCCGGGGGCCAGGTGGAAGAAAACAACAAAGAGGACGAGGACAACGAGGACGAGGATGAGGACATTGAACTGATGGAAGAGAATGGAGGGGACGGGAGCAGTGAGGAGGATGGGGAAAAGGGACATGGGGATGGTGTAGGGGATGTAAGCAGGGTTCTAAGGAAGGGGCTCCGCAAGCGCAAAGATGTGGAGGGAGCTTGCAAGGTGGCAGGTGCTGCAGTTGGCACAGGTTCACGACCAGCTTCTGGCTCCACTCTAGCAGCAGGATCTACACCAGCAGCAGGTTCATCACCAGCAGCAGGATCCCCACAAGCAGCTGCAGGTTCATCAGCTGGAGGAAGAGTGTCATCTGCAGCTAGTTCTGCAGCTGACGTAGTCCCTAGAGCTTCAGAAGCAGCTAGTGCTCTTGCTGCTAGTGCCAGAGGCAATGAGCGCTCTAAGCACACTCGGAAGGGTCATTAGTCATTCCTGCAAGTTAATTCTCAGAGTGAATTTTTCAGTGCTGAGAACTTTATAAACATTTATCTCTTTTTCAGCTTTGTATTCCTGTTGCTATGCTCCAAGCTTGTCTTGCCCACAGTTCTTCATTGTAATGTGATGCCTGAAAGTAGTGTTCAGCAGTTATAATGGTTTAATGCCGTAGCACTGTACTACTAGTGCAGCATCACCAAAAAAGTACTCACATCTGGAGAAAGCTGAGAGTAACCAATAAGTGAAGATGAGTGTACAAAATGTCATTCTTGACAAAAGTTTAGAAGGGACATTGGAAAGAAATGACTTGAAAATTGCATTTTAAACTCGCTATACCTGTGTTCATGACCGGCATACCCAAGTCGATTCCAATCCAGAAGCTGCAAGGTCGCATCTGGTCCAGCGGCAAGGAGGAAAAGGATCTCTTGCGCAAGCTAAAAAAGACAAAATCTTCAGGGAGGTTTATGAGCAAAGAAAACGTCTCGTTAGCCGTTCAACCATTTTTTTCTGGCAGAAGGCCGGGAAAATGGGCAACCGGATGAACATTTGCAGTGCACTTCCAGCGACAGCGATGCTCGTTTTGAACTCAAAGTCCTTGCCACAAAAAGTGGGCAGCGCCACCATCAATTGCAAATTCCCAATCTCCCTGTCTGGTGGAAGCGGCACAATTTGCCTCCACTCAAAACTGTGCATCCAAAAACAACAAGATGAACAATTTGAGTGCAAGACTAAAATTTTCAACTACACCGGCAAGTCAGGAAAGGCTCATAAGTTATCTTCTAACCATCAATTCCATCCTGCCATCTCACCTGCGACCTTCCTAACACAGGACAGCTTGTTCTTCTGTCCTCTCGCAAGAGGAATTTCCGCAAGAGGGAGTGTAAGTCGAGTAGATGCAGGGAGTTGACAAGACACAAGGAAAATCTGCAGAAATGGTGCCACAAGTTGTTCCAAGCCTTTTCAAAATTCCTCGATGACTACCAGAGCCCCGAAAACTGCTCAAGGAGGCTGAGACAACTTTCTCCAAGCACACACTTATGAAGAGGAATTGTTGGAGTGAAGTGATGACTGTGCTTGATTTCCATTTCAGTCTGGTGCAGTTACGCCAGTTCGTTGATGTATGTGGAAAATTCTTGGAGAGAGTTTTCCACTGGACGGACCAGTCCATCACTAGAAAACAGATTCAGAGATTGTGTTCATGACCCGGACATGTACACAACTATGGGGAGATTCCAAAAATGGTGTGACTATCTCGTTCACCTAGCCAATGCTGTCTTTGAGGCTTGAAAACTTAGCAACTGCCTCATACAAGGCAATATTGGAGAGTGCAAATCCTACGAGGTTTGTGTGGACCAATTCACAGGCATCAAAAAGGTTTCCTAGCTTGCACATGACCTCATGGGGGAATTAGTGAATCATCAGCAGGACCTACTACATCGTCGTCTACTCTACCAACATCGGTCGGCGCATTGCTATATCAGCAGCTGGGACCGCCAGAACCGTTGGGACCACTACCTGCAATTCAACAGTGGAGACTGCTGGTACGGCTATGACAGCTACCTACGTGGCCAAGTGAACCAGCGAAAGCAGCGCTGTGAATGGCGGGCACTAACCACCACTAACAACTCTGCATTCTGTAGTATTGAAGTGTCTGATGTCATCCATTACCTCTGCAAAGACTGTCTTTTGACACTGCACTCAGTTCAAGATCCTGCTGGATTTCTCCTCCATGGACTCAGTGAGTCTTGCAGTTGTTAGCTTGGCTAGGAGATGCCTTGACTTCCTGAAGGCATGTCTACGTACAGGACACTACCAAGACTCTTGTTGTGAGGATGGAAACCTGACAGGATGTAGCATCCAGTTTGGGTCAGGAATAGAGTTGAAGCATTTGCACAATCCATATGTTGCTGTGAGACTTAAATACAGCGTTACACTGCTTCGCACTTTGCTTTTTTTCATTGGTACATCATAGGTCTGGCTTGGCACATCAAGGTCCTGGCACGAAAGCAAGGCCTACTCAGCCATTGTTGCGGCCGTGAAAGCATTCAACAAATGTGGATAATGACAGTATCCCACACATGGCTTGACCTTGAAACACCTCTGTTTTTATGTTCGAATCCATACTTTAAACCATTTCTTTCTCAAGAGAATTGTAATCATCTCCTCAATAGTGCTAGCACTATTCTACAACTTGTGTTATTCCTTGATGCACATTCCTAAACATCACCAGTTGGTCATCTTCATACCCCTACTCAACCTTTGTAATCTCAGGTACCCTTGTCTCTAGCTTCATGTCGCGCTCATATGGGCAATCGGTTGCTAGACTCATTTTGTTACGTAGAACTTTTTTACTCCTAACCGTTTCCTAAGGTGTCCAATTCGTTCCTTCCTTGTATGTTTGTTCCGTGAAACCCCATTTCTGGAGATGTGGCACTGCTTTCTTCCAAGTCAAGGAGTTTTTTTCATTGCAGTCTTGGATAGCACTGAGATATCTAACATCTTTTTCCTGTCACCACAAGAGAAATAATTGTCATTTTGCAATCACCAACTTTTGATTCAACCGGATCTGAGTGCTATTGGAGGCCCTAGGGAGTATTTCAGCTGCTACAAATATTGGATGAATGTTGTTCTGGATGTCACATTCTTTTTTTTTTCAAACATCATACTCCATTTCATATTTGAAATGGCATAAAGTTTTTCAGTGTCTAAAATTGTTATCCAGGTTGATTTTACAAAGTGGCGTGTGTAATCTGCCATGCAACACTGCAAAAGAAGTCATTGCAAATTGTACCCAGTGACAAAGAATTCCTCAATCATGCGATTGGAATAGATATTGATAGGCAAGGATGACAAAGTCATCCTTGCCTTGTGGTGGATCAAAAGAGTCTGGCTATGTTGCATTCACATTCTCAAGAGCTCGTAGCTTGTGGTCGATAATGCAAGATTGTGGATCATTGAATAGGCTCTACTCGTCACCTCATTAAGCAGTATTGTCTCCTGATGAACATTTGATTTCAATCAAATTGAAATTCCTACTCGAATTCTTCCTCATCAAAAGAATTTTACATGAACAATCTTTTTATTTTCTGCATTGACCCAAAAATTATTCGTGTAATCCTCCAAACTCACCAGCCACGTTTCGTTTGAGTTTTTGTGAACAAACATCTTGGGGAGTGGGAGAAAGATTTGGGATACTCTCAACAGTTGAGTATCTCTTTCAGTGAATACTTCTTCCCATTCCCACAAAGTTCAAAGATCCTCCATCACCAAGTCGAGCAGATGGTTGCTGAGGCCCTCGGGTGCTTACAATTTTTGTCACAATTAGTTGCTCATTCATGTCACTCTACTTGCGCCTTCTGCTGGCACTCCAGGCATGTGTTCCACAGGTATTGGTAAACACAAGGGATTAGCCAACGTCAGTGAGTTCGACACCTGAGTGCTTGTCAAGATCATCAGTTTTATGGAATTCATCATGTAGCCTGCCACGTTTGTTGCTACTGGTGCCTGTTATCATGAATTGTGAATTCTTGCCAATCAGATGATGGTGAACGTTGCTTTCACCAGTTTTGCACCCGCATCTTCACAACCTTCGTCAACCATTCTTAAAATTCCTGGAACGTGGAGATGCATTGAATACTTGTGTGAATTTTTTTTAACATGGATGAAGCCTTCTGGTAATCCCCATCATCGCTTTGCTCTAGTATCAAGTGTGAAACAAGCAAGATCATGAGTGGTCCATTTTTCCAAGGTAAAGGAGGGGTTGCAAGTTTGAGAAACAGAATGATATTTTTATCTGAACTAGCAGTTGGTGTAGTCTGATGAAAATAATGCAAGATTTTGGAGTTTTCTTATACACCTGGGAGAAAAGAAGAAAAAAAATGATTAACGAGCTCCAAGGAAGTTAAGGTTTAGGATGTGTGTGAATATACACGATTTCACTGTTGAATAAAGGAACCCCTCTGAAATTTAATAGAGGAGGGGATTCAGAGAGAAAAGTTTATCCTTGTCAAGGTCTAGCACTGTTGAGAAAATTACCAAAATGTGTTGAAATTCCAATGAAGTCTCTGACAGTTTTTCCCTCCCTTGTTGAAGGTCTTTGGAGTTTGCAGAAACTTCTGAATTGGAACGTCGATGGTTGGGGCAGTTGGCTAAAATACTCTCCAAATGTTGGCATAAAAATCCAGTTTCTGACATGTTGTGAGCCTTGAATGTGAGGAGAGAAGAACCTCCAAACTTTGTTTAGGGTTGAAACATTGGTTTGAAGGTCTCCGTGTCATGGTATGATATAACTTGGGAATTTCTGTGATATTGTTTTGGCGTTGGCTGAGGTGGCCATTGGCATACAATATGGAAGTTTGGATGATTGATTGACCACTGATGGGATCACATCAAAACCCACTGTAATACTTGATATTCCCGCCTCAAAAACCACACCGAACATCTGAAAAAAGTTTAGTGATTAAAGTAGCCCTGCTTTTATGTTGATGTGTGCCTGGTTCCCTTTACAATTGTTGTATGTTTCTAAACAGTTGATGTCCGAACCCATGTTTTCTCATGTAAGAATTCTTGCAAGTATCTTCGCTGCTTTCTCTCTGACAAAGTATGCATATGGACCGTTTCTGTAGTACTCTTCCAACAACATTCCTCTTTTGGTAGCTTAGTTCCTTTGCACGTGAATGCCTTTTCCTAGCATGTATACTTTATGGTACATTGAGCAAGAAATTGACTTTGCCATTACCACCATGCATTCGTTATCCAAGTTAATGTAGTCTATTCATGAACAGGTCTTACTCGAGTTACACACTGTTCATGCCGGCCATCAATTTTACTCAATATCTTTTCCTTTAGGTACTCAATGACGTTGTCAGTGTTGGACTTTAGGAAATCCATCCACCTAGGTTAATAACGACAGGATTTAGCTTTCTCCATGTATCCATGGCATATTGGTAAGTGCACATGATGCAACATGAACATTCAAAGCAATAAGAATCCTAACAAGTGTTTGTTGGCAAGAATTTCTTTCTTGTGCACATCGTTATTCAAGATGGGCTTCCAGAGCTTTTGCCACGTCTATGGAGTGGAATGTTCTCCGTCACTTTTGTGTTACAGGATAATGGACCAGATCATTCAATCGCACACATTTCTTGCCAAGCTGTAGGAAATACTTGGATTTCCATTCCTCAAGCTAGCATAATATTTTGTAAAAACATTATGGTTGACTGCTTCTTGTGTGCTTCCTCCGAATATCTAGTAACTTCACCTCCAAGTGAAATCAGTAAGGGAGGCGCACACTCAGACGTATTCTTTTATGAATAAACATTGTGCTGGTAGAAACGAAGACAGAATTGGACATCTCAAACATTGGTCATTGCTGGTTAAGTAGTCACCACACGAACCTTTTTATGACCCATGGAAAGTAATCCACCAGCGTCAACATTTCATATCTTTGTAGATGAATGAGTTCACCTGCTCAAGGAAGATGGTAGTGAGAAGAATCAATTAGGGCATGCAGACTCATGCAAGTGCAGGCACAAGCTTTGGGTGTGAGGAAACAATGACAGCGCCAAAATCTGGCTAAGTCTGGGATGCAATGCGTTACGAGGCAAGAAGAGGATACAAATGAGCCGCTGCACTGCTTATGTATGGACGCTGGTGGCTAGCACACCAGGCCCCGTCATCCCCGCCGAGCCCAAACAAGCAGGCGGAGAAAACGCACTCCACACAACATAATCATTTCCAAATTCATCTCCTTGTGGCATCGGAAGATGCCTCTGAGTGCCCGGGTCTTGACCATTGAGAAAATGCAAATGGTGTATGAAACATGCATAATCAGTTTCCAGACATTGGGAATAACTTTGCAACTGTCAGAAGTTCACACTGCAACATGGGGTCTCCTCAATTTACTGGTACAGACCACCGATCGTGTGAGGTCATAGAAGCAGCTCCATCTGCAGTGATCACTGGAGAAACAGCTACCAAAATAATCCACTCCTTAGTGTGACAATAGGCTGCACACACTGCCTCAGCACCTCCTTGGTGTGCACCTCCATCTGTCTCTATAGCCCAAAATGCTATCCGCTGCAACGAACACAACATCTCCAGGACCTGTACCGGGAACTTCCTGCTGGTGTATCAGACCGCCAGGTCTGTCTGCAACATCATTTCTGTCCCTGGAGTGAGTGATACATCTATAGAAAGTGGATTGCATGATCCTTGGAGTGCTGAGGAGGAAGATGGAGCCGATTCCTTGGTGGAAGCAACAAAAGAGGCAAGTGTGCTCATCTGCGATAGTGCAAGTGATGTAGGAGCCATGTCTGTGTGTGAGCAGGTGCCAATGCCTCTCTCGATGTAGTAACAACCATCTCTGCTGCGTGAACATCAGCCCTGGCGTCCTCCATCGCTGATTGCAACACTCCAAATGCTCCTGATTGAGTAGGTCCTCCGTGTCAGTGAGATGAAGCTCGCCCGCCTCAACATCGTGAAGTCGGTAAGAAACTGCACTAAAGGCAGCAACAGCAATGACAGCAATGAGGCTCGCATGACAAGCATCTGCAAGCTGTCATAGTGCAACTGAGAGCTGCACCCATGCAGCCATGATTGTAGGATCTGTGACGATCTGAGCAAGCCCTCCCTGAAGCGAGGCAGATTCACTCTCACTAAGCTCCAAACTGGTTTTTGAAGTAGTAGTATGTGACGAGACAGAAGCCGTCCACTCTAAGTCGTGTGATATACCCGCAGCAGTGTGGGACCCAACTTCGTCCAGCGTGTAGTGCCAGTGCTCTGTCTCTCCTATGGGACTGTCACGCTACAGCGGATGAAAAGGCCTCAAGGATAAGGTGCTGAACAAACTGATGCTCGTGGTCAGCAAGACGCTGACATAACGCCTCCTCAGCCATCACCTCCCCCTCAACAGCGGACTCCAATGCCTCTGGGCCAAATTAAGGGTCAAAACTAACAAGCGAGGCATGGAAGACCTCACCTGCCTCTGCTGCATCAGTCGCATCACCAGCCTCGCCTCCACCCCTAGCATTTACATGCTCTAGTCAAACAGATGTACTCAAGAAAGAATCTAGCTCCAGATTGTTGCCATCCGTCTTGCACAACCAATGCCCAGCGGCCTCTGATGCCTGACCTCACTGACCTAGGTCTGCTGCCTCCATACCTCCAATTGTAGCAAGCTCCTTTATTGCTGCTCCATTTGCTACTGGTGGTGATGACGAATCTACAACCGGTGGGGATGCTGATGTTGCAGCTGGCGGAACCTTGTGGACCATTCGATTATCTGCGGTATCCATCGCTGCTCTCCCAGCTGCTACCTCTCCCAAAGTGTGTATAGTTGTGAGCACGGTAACGCCTTCCCCCGTGGTCACAGTTGATGGACATACACACCCCTCAACCTCCAGAATCACAAAAGTTAGCGAGGTTGTAGAAGTACCCAAGTCAAGACAAGCACGTAGTGACGCGCGTCCGCGCTAACGTCAAGCACGAGCCCGATTGGTGCAACTGGCAGTAGGAGAGTCTTCTCGGGAAGCCTCCACCCTGGGAGAAGAGCGCAAAAGTGAGAGAATGAGTGCGGCCTAGGGTGGGAGGTCTGATGGATGCTGCTGGACATCCTCAACAAAGGATATTGAAGGGGAGGAAGAGCTGGTCAAAAGTGGAGACCAAATGACGACACGGCCACTAAGGTCCTACACCATTCGCTTCAAACCTAGTAGCTCACCATAAAGAATGGCCACAGCCTCAGTGAGGAGAACCGCCTTATCATGCAGGTCCAAATGATGTGGAGGCCAGAAGGGATCACGAGGTTGAAACCAAGGCGTGTGCCAGCCTCAAGGGTGCTGCCAACAATGACGCCACCCATGATTCCCATCACCATAATAGTAGCAGGGACAATCAGAAGGTGCCTGCTCCCACGTCATGTAATCAGTATTGAGAATGAGATCCCGGAAACATGACTGCGTCTCAAAGAAAGAGAACCAATCAGTTCAAGGTGACCAGCACAGGGTTTTGCACCTTTGACGTGTTCTTGTTCGTAAACATGGGGAGGTGAGAGATGATTACCTGCATGCTGATGGCACTCCTCTGGTGTACAGAGAGGTTGTGGCCACAGCTTTGGTGGCTCACCAAAGACCTTGGTGATTAGGCAAGAGATGCCACTCAGAGAAATGTTCTCGACTGCCTCAACTGTTAGAAAGCCACCAGAATTCAATTCGTTTTTTTCCTTTTTTTGTTCACCAAATCAGTGGGTGATTAGTCGCGGGACCACTTCAACGAGGAGTTGAACCCCCTCTCTTTTGGGTGGGCATTCCTCTTTGCTTTTTTGTTTGGTCAGCCGGCTCCGGTCTGACGGTCGCAACCACAGAACCGGGGATAGACCATGTCTCAGTAGAATCTCTGATAAAGCTTAGATATCCACATTTTCCACATTAAAGATGCCATATCTGAATTAGGAATTTTTTTCACTTTATTAATGCCGTATCTAGAGAGCACACCAAATATTGTATATCAATAAAAGCACGCTACGTCGACGTCACATGGAATCTAGCATCAACATGCTCACGTTGCCAGACACCGAAGAAAAATCACAAATCCCTCTATAGAGGGATTTGTGACTCTTTTAGAAAAGGTTTGCGAGGGTTTTAAATGATGAGTGCAAAATATCCCATGCATTGAAAGGGAACATGCTGGGCTCCACGGTAGTGGAGCCCAGCTGGAGCCCATGCAAAAGAAAAACCCTAGGACCCCGACTGTAATTTGGGGTAGAGTTTGAAAACGGTTTGCATGGATGGGAATGGGATTTGTCTCAAACAAAGGTTTGGAAAAGGCATTTTTGTTCAATTGCAATCAAGAAACTAGCCATTTTTCTTCTCTTTTTCAACTCACAAATCCCCATTCACTGATGGAGGATTCTATGTTTGCACGAGCTCTGCCCGCACAAGCATAGAAGACCTTAAATCCGCAAACGGGAGTTTGCGAGTTGAAAAAAGGGCTACTCGCTTGACTACGATTCTTGCGATGACGGGGTTGACACATCGTCCCCCTCGCTTTGCTTGACTGGTGACTCATGTAGCCGATCGGACATGGCCATCCAAATGGCATTAATGTTTTGAATTTCCTATATACAACTTCTTTGATGTTTAACTCATGGATATCTCATCTATATGTTGACACTTGCGCAAATGTATCAACTGATACGTTGCCCACAAAAATCATGGGTTGATTGCCAGCGAGAACACTGGCGATCGCCGACCTTGGGCTGGTTGCGCGACTTCCGCATTATTGCGCGGAGGCCGTACAGCACGTACTACTGCTGCTGCAACGACTACTGCTGCACGCTGCTGCTACTTCACTATTGCAGTGGCTACTGCTGCCACACTCCTACAGGTACAATAGTTGCTACTACTACTCCTACAACTACTAATGTAATTGCTACTGCTGCGGCTCCTAAGTCTGCTGCTATGGCAGTTGTGACTGCGGCGCCTGCTATTGTGGCTTCTCTTGAAGTTGTTACTGCGGTTGCTGTTGCAGTTGTTGCTGCGGCTGCTATTTCACCTGCCACATTGGTGCAGCTACTAATACGTGTTGCCTATGGTGCGAGTTGATCTTGTTGCCGCGCTACTACTGCTTGTGTTGATGTTGGCCTACTGCTGCTGGTGCGATGTTACGAGTGCTGCTATGCACTGCTGCTGTAGCTCTTGTGCCTACAATGGATGCAGCTATAGGGGCGATAGCTAATGCAACTCACCTACAGGTCACGGCCACCGCTAGAGGAACCTGCGTACCGATTTTGCTTCTTTTCCTTCTTTAGCAGCTAGCTCCTTCAGTGTTACTCCTCATGCTGCTCGGCATCACGTGCTCCTGCACCCGAATGGTTGCGGCAACTGTTTTCTTCCTCATGCAGCGACTAGCCCTCTTGCTGCCACATGCGTGTTTCCACGTGGCGCTTCCTCACAGTGTTTCTCACAATTTCCGCCACACTGTAGCACACATGTCCCATGGCTCTGATACCAAATGTAGTAAATGGACAGGAAGCTTGGCCCACTTGACCAAAATCACAAAAATTTAAGGTGTCGAATCCTCAAGTCATCCCATTTGTTGTCCCATAATCCAGGGACCCTCATTCGAGCAACGTGGATGGAGCCTAACTACACCCATCCCACCCAGGAATAAACTGTCCTCAGCGTCAACACGTGGTATTCAAACCCTGACGTGATGATACGAACCACCAAGTGCCTGGGTCTCAACCGCCAATGCGATCCAGCTTATGAGGAACATCGCAAACAAGTATAAATGGGTCTCCTTCAGCACCACCACAGACCAACAAGTGCCCAGATCTTGACCATGGAGATTGTTCCACATGTCGCATACAACTGCATCCTGCCAACTGCTAAAGCAGCCTCAAGGACCACTAGGCAAGGGGGTGGACACCACACTGGGATGGATAGAAGCCTACATTAAAACAGACACTATTGCGCGATGGTCATTTTCTTCATCACACATGTGGTAGTATACACACATCAGTCAGTTATAAAACTTATATGCAAGATAAAAGAGTCGTATTTGGTGACATGGATGGTGAAACAAAGCCATGTGCCAACATGTCCTGCTAATGGTGTTCCAACAGTGCAAGGTTGTCATCGTTTGTTCAATTAAGTTCCTTGACCACTGGTCTACCATCTGGTGCCAGCTTTATGTGATGATCTTGTTGAATGGACCTCGTGTGGTAGTTGTCACAAAGTGGTATGAATTCTTTGACAAGCTAAGAGAACCTCTTTGTCAACGTGAATGATGTGAACTATGAGGCTGGTGTGTCGTGCAGAACATTTTCACTCTTCGCACAAACCCACTTGGATGAGCACACACATGGCTCACCATGTGTGTGCTCATCCAGTCCCATCACATGAGTCATTTGGCCACTCAAACTAGATCGGCTACGTTCATACCCCTTGTCTCGGCTTGACTAAAGCAACAATGGTACCTTGCTCCCACTGTGCTCATCT
>SZWC01012778.1:25715-36347 GCA_023375785.1 Penium margaritaceum | reverse complement strand
CCCCCCCCCAGCTCTGTAGAGCTTGTTACTCAGTTCATCAGCCAATCAGAAAATAGCTCAGTTCAGGCTAGCAGGTTTTCTCGGTGAGGCCTGCCAGGCAGCCGACAGCCCAAAACCCGGGCGTCGTCCGTTTTGCCTGAAAACTGGACCATACCACAATACTGACGCTGCGAACGCAGCCGTGCGGTCAGAATCTGCTAGAAAAATAGTAAAGAGGAGTTATGGCAGCCTAAACCCAGATAGTGCCCACAATGGTTTATGCTGCCAAACAGGGCCATGCAACATGCAACTGGGACCCTAGGCAGTGCATGACGATGCAGACGCGATGGGACGCGCTGGACGCATGCCAGCAGTAACTGCGGTGTCAATGACCGCCGACAGCACGACCGCCGAGGAGGCCTGCCGATGGAGCTGAGCGCGTCGCCGGAGAGAGGAGGCTCCAGCGAACAGCAAGAAGACCTCAGCGCGCGTCGGCTCCACCGGTCGACACTCCATCAGCGTCGAGTCTCGCCGTCAGTCATCTGCACGCCGATGTACACAAGCCGAGAGGACACAACAGAGCACAATGAGAGATGCAAAAAAACCAACATTTATTACGCTCAGAGCTTGTGCAACTATCCGACCTTGTCATCGACTTGGAAAGAGGGTGGCTGAACTATGTAGATCTCCTTTCCTAGCGATAAGGAGGAACACATTGTACGAGTCCATGTGTAGTTCTCAGTCATGCTAGACGACCACGCCAAATGGAGCGTGAGCTGTAGTCATGCGACCAAGAGGTTCAGGAGTGTTGGTGAATTCAACATCTGTGAGAATGCCTTGGATATCAAGCACATTTTTGAGCAGTCTAGCGAGCTATCTAGCTTCACCTTCTTCAAAAGACCCACTTGACATGTATGGTTGTCTGCCCTGGCGCAAGGTCAACGAGGTTAGAGACATCATGCTGTTGGATTGTGCGTAGCTCATTCTCAATGGCCATGTGCAAGTGTGTGCATCCTGAGCCGAGAGCGCCTCCCTCAACGCGCCCGAATCATGTGACGTCAATGGAGGGATCAGTGTGGCCAGAACAAACGAGTCTAACATGGGTTGGACCTTGACGAGGTCGGCCTCGGCATCGCAAACCATCATGCACTCGCTTGCGACCAACTTGTTACCGACCGGCATCCTAAGTGCACCTCGACATAAGCCATTTGGGGACTAGCCCAAGGGTATTTGTGCCAGGATCATCGCTCTTAATGCTACAATGTTAGACCTTGCCAGGATCATCGCCCCCAAGGTGTATTGTCTCGGCACCATAGCAGCCGGCCACTATAACCTAGAGGGTAGCGGTCGGAGGTGGCCACTAGGCTCGCGGGTGAACAAGATGCTCACCTCGGCAGGGAAGCAAGAGTACAACCAGACATGGACGCAGAGGACGACGAGGATACGGTTGCAAGGGACGATGCTGGGGAAGGGGGGGGGGGACAATGGCGGGCTTGCAGGATTGCGAAAGACTCGGGAGAGGGAACGACAACTCCAGGCTCAGGAGATACAAGCATGGGAGTAGGCAAAGCGGCTGCCTCAAGGACATGCGCCGGGGANAATGCTACAACGTTAGACCTTGCCAGGATCATCGCCCCCAAGGTGGATTGTCTCAGCTCCAAGGCAGCCAGCCACTATAACCTAGAGGGCAGCGGTCGGAGGTGGCCACTAGGCTCGCGGGTGAACAAGATGCTCACCTCGGCAGGGAAGCAAGAGTACAACCAGACATGGACGCAGAGGACGACGAGGATACGGTTGCAAGGGACGATGCTGGGGAAGGGGGGGGGGGACAATGGCGGGCTTGCAGGATTGCGAAAGACTCGGGAGAGGGAAGGGCAACTCCAGGCTCAGGAGATACAAGCATGGGAGTAGGCAAAGCGGCTGCCTCAAGGACATGCCCCGGGGAGGCCATGTGGAGAGATGCAGGCAAGGACGTTGAAGTGATGGCAACGACAAACGCAAGCACAAACATTGGCTGTTTGCGCGGACAACAACACACGTTAACGTAGGAGTGACCGTGGGGACAGACGCGACCACGGGGCCCACTTCTACGATGGTTGAATCGTCATCGGTAGGCAACTGGACCACAAGTTGGGCAACTCTGAGTCTAGGCCGGTTGGCATCAGTCTAGACTTCCCCATCCACCGGGAATCCACACAGGTGGGAGCATGGCCATTGGCCAAAGCTAGGATGTGAGAGAGGTCTTGGAAGGTGAGAGCCTAAAAAAAAAGGGGCATCTCGCGATTCAACAATGCGGTTACGTGTAGGGTCCCAAAAGTTCAAAGCCTTCAACCGCAAGGAAATGCCAAGATAAACACACATACACCACATGGGGAGACCTTGGAGCCTTGTTGACCCTTAATGTAGTAGACACCAATGAGGGAGCCCTAGACTGGCGTGAGTTAGAGTCGGGACGATGGCCAACAGAGAGCTTATACGGGGTGATGAAGTTTGGTAGAGGACCGTGAGGGATGATGTTCCAGACCCACGTCATGTAGGAAAAACCCTCCAAAGCGAGGGACTCCGGAAATTTGCACTCCACACGCATGGTGTGGACTGCATCCTCCACGGGTGGGGTTAAGCACTAGAACAAAATTTGTTGCTAGGGTGTGGTGGGGAAAAAAAAGTGGTGAGAGAAACCATGCTCCGAGAAGAACTTGTCCTTTCGTCAAGGAAATCCCAGCCACGATGCGAGTGGAACGTGTAGAGTGCGTACGAATTACACCCGGCCATGAACAACCACAAGCAAAATGCCATTGCGACATCACTCTTTTGACAAAGGCTGTAGACCCACGGCATTTGGGTGAATTCATCATTCAGGTTAAGAACGTAAGAATAACGGTTTGATTGATTGGTCTGGAAGAGGACAGTAAATGTCCGACTATCCGAAGAGCTCCGATGGAACTAGGGCTTGGGAGGTGGGCTCATCATGGGTGTAAGGATGCATTCCCTTTAGCATAGAAGAGCCAGTTGGTCTTTGGAGGATTCTTCAACAAAGCTGCATGAAATGTGAGGACAAGTTGCGTACGGAAAATCTTGCTTACAGTGTTTGTGCTCACATGACACAAACTGTGAAAAAATAAGCGTTGGTGCTCAGGCGAGAGCACACCTGTGCCAAGCACACACACAATAGGAGCGGAAGAAGTAGAGTGGATAGAGGGAGCACATCGAACAACATGGTACAGATCATCCACAATAGACGCACAGAGCAGAACATTATGAGTGTTGTGGGCATACACTATGACAGAACCAACAAAGTGCTCAACAGTGAGACCCATCTTGTTGTAGGCACGAACAGAGTGTAGAGTGAGATTTAGAGTAGTGCAAAGAGCACACAGGACACGTATAGGGGGTAAGACAGAACATCAAAGCGCACAACCCAAACGCTCTTCACACGCACTATCTGTTGGGAACCTATACGTACAGACGGAACGTACCGAGTAGGACCAATGACGACATGTCTTGTGATGGGTGGTTCGATAGGGAATGATCAAGTTGGAACTCATCTCATCACTTATCCTCGTCACTAGCAAGGTGCCACAGACCATTTGGCCTTACGTCGGATGCTTGGCAAAATCCTCCAGACAACGACGGACATGAGCATGTGACTCATTGAGCGAGGTAGGATTGTCATGCCCAGGCTAATCCTCATCACACTTTGACTGAGCCCACCCGCATCCATCATCATGGGCAATAGAAACCACAAGATATGATGAACATGAACCACTTGGTTTTGTTAGCATGTTCAGACCTCCTTGAAGGCCTAGCGCCAGTAGTTGACGGAGCTCCACGATGGTCTGATCCTGGAGATCTTGGTCACTGCTACTTGAGGTTGAGGGAGGGGAGAGTGCGATTAGCTACTTTTTTTTTCCAACAATGTGACTTGTTTGCGTGGTGCTGGACACAGTCCATTCTGAGTGTGTTTATCACGTGTGTGCTCTCACACGAGCACCAACAATCACTGCATCCACGTCTATCTTATTTGAGCATTGAAACTGTGGCCAATCTTATCCCTACATAGCCTGCCCTATGTCTTGATGCATTTTCTTTCAAGAAGCCACCCAGACCCGACTATCTCTTTTGTGCTCTGTGTAAGTTGCATCATTGTAGCAATTTTGGGTCAACCTTTCCAGCCCTAGGTCCGTTGGAGCTGGTCTACTCAGATGTGCTTGGTTCTCTTTTAGTTGAGATTGTGTCAGACTGCGGTTGGTACATCCTTACCTTCACCAACGAATTCACCTACGTGTGGTAGGTCTATAACCTCCTCCACAAGAGCGATGCTACACTTGTGGTTTTCTGTGGCTGGTCATGGCCGAGTGTTAGTGGCACCACACTCTCCCCATGTTCTGCTTGGATCGTGGTGGGGAGTTCCTTGGTAAGATGGATGTTTTCTTCACAGAGCAAGGTGTGTTTGAAAAGATTTTTTGCCTCCACACAACCCTAGAAGATTGGTGTGTCCGAGCGATAGAACCATGCCATGGAGGATGAAGTTTTCGTAGTGCGCGTTGAGTGTGGTCTCTTAGACTCCTTGACAATTGAGGGTTTTTCCTACATGACGTGGGGCCACAACTGCCTTGTGCATGGTTCCTTGCCAAACCATGTCACCCTATACCAGCTATACTTTGGCCACGGTGCTAACATCTGGATCCCGCGTGTCACGTGCTCCTTGGCTCGTGTCTGGTATACTAAGGAAAAACATAGCTCCAAGGTCCCTATGCTGTTCTGCATGTGTGCCTTCCTTGGCATTGCCCAAGGGTCGAGGACCTGGAGCATTTGGAACCCTACCCATCATAGCATTATCGATACACAAGATGCCGTATTGTTTAAGGTCCTCATAAACCGGGAATTATTCTGCATCCTCGATTGTGAAGGACTCTAAGAGACGTCAACCATGCTCCTACCTGGGCGGATTCCGGGCGGACAGGGGAATCGTGGCCTGTGGATGGGTCTGTCCGGGCTTCCCCACCAATCGTCTTGTCACCTGCTGCTGACGATTCAACTATTGTAGAAGTGGAGCCAATAGATGCGTCTGTCCCTGTGATCTCTCCTATGCTTGTACCAAGAAAATTCATGTGGAAGCCTCCTAGCACTGTTTCTCCTAATGTGGCAACACTGTTATGATCAGAGCTCACATCATCAAGCATGTTAAAAAAGAGAATGTTAAGGGTCTTGCTAGGGAGAGAGGCATATTCTATGAAACATTGAATATTCAGAGAGGGGTGGCAGCTGAGAGGCATAAGGCATAAATAGTTGCAGAGGGTGTTAGTCAGACTACGCGTCGCGGCAGGTCAGTTTGCCTTTAAACCAGTTCAAAACCATAGATTTGGCTGTGTCAAAATGCACACACATACAAAAAAGGAATCTTATGATCTTACACATGAAAAATATTGAGCGAGATATAACGATTGTAGATACATTCTAGTCCAGTATCATTCCATGGACAAAAATAGAAAAAAAACATAAAAATTGGGCCTAGGGCGAGTCTACCAAGTAAATTGTAGAAGCTAACTAAAAGCAGGAAAGAGCCCCAACAAGGCTCTTGCACACTGTCACAGATTTCCTAGAGCTGCGAATTGGTGGACGGCCAAGTGACATCGCCGTTTTGCAAAGTGCAACCTTGTTGAGTATCTGCACGAGGATGGACATGATTGAGTGGTCAAGATTAGCTGTGGACATAGACGGGAATGGCTCATATCACAACTACACCCCTCGGGTCTCAAGAGAAAGCTGATTAGCAACACGAGACATAGTCCTCCTACCTCTGTCAATTCCCTTTGAAATAGTTGGTATGAATGACCGTCTAATTAGTGGACTGTTCAAATTATGTCTTTGCAAAGGGTGACTTGCGTGCGGGGACATTGGGTTCAGTCCTGGGCATCAACAATCTGTCGTTGTCCAAGATGGTGCAGGGAACCGGACATGAGAGCAATTGTAGTGGGTCAGACGCATGCAACAATGGCGTGAATGTGATAGCTCTATCAAGCAAGGGGAAGAAGCGTAAGCACCAGTAGGATGAGGCAAAGAACAAGTGGCAAAAACTGTTTCGACTTGTGCTTCCAATGACATGCAAGCACCCAATAACAATTCTTGCTCCTTGGCGAGCCAAGTCAGCAATGTTTTCCACTGACATGTAACATGCTTTCCATCTCATAGTACATCTATTCTTCATCATCAATATCCTCATTATTTCCAATTTCATGGATTTGTGCTCCATAATCCAACCACATGGCTTGTGTCATACCGTTGTTGGGGCGTTACATAACTGGCTCATTCATCCTGCACGGAAATTCACATGTTCCACCAAATCTTTTAGTGCATGAACCATCTCGTGTCCAACCTGTTGCATGGTGTGAAATGACTCAATTGTGTAAATGATGTTGTGCATCACAAAGCAAGACAAGATCAGCTGCCTTTGAAATTGGACCTCGTATGCGAGTATGACACATAGAGAGCAAAAGCAATCTTGCTCTGGACGGAATCATGTATATGATTAAAGTTCTCTTCTGTGTCTTGAGGTGGTAGCTGTCCATCTCTGAACTCCTTTAGGTGGTCGCACGGACCTCGGCAGGGCATCATGATCCTATGGCCCTCGGGAAAACCAGAGTGGACGCGTTGTACCTCCCACATGGAATTTGTGGCTTGCGCTGAATTGCATCTTTGAGTACATGTGAATTCCTCATGATCCTCCCCAGCCCATTGAAACGTAAGTGAACATGAGTTGTACATCACAATACACAAGAATGTTATGCTAAGTTTAATGGTAGACGTAAAATATGCAAGCCATTGTTGATCTTGCATTTTCACTGGGATGCGACTCCCACTGATTTCCCCCATGCAATCGACAAACCACGGTAAGTAGTCACGTCTCCTTTCCCAAAAAGGTGGTGGTGGTGCATTAGCTGCCGACATGAAAATAACGAGTGGGGCTTGTAGACATATGGCACAAACAACCTCCTCGAGGCCGCGGAGAACAGTTGTATGCCCATGTTGAAACCTTTCACAAAGTTGACTTGCTCAAGCGGAAGCACATGAACTGGAACAACATAAGTTTTTTTTTTTTCATCTGCGGTCATGCGCAACGTATCAAGGATGTCCCCTCCTGCTTGAATTTTCTCAGCAACCGTTTGCCATATGACCACATTCACCCAAGCCATGTTGTACATCAGCTATGGATGGTCCATTTCCAACGCACTCAACCATGCAAGTCCACTTAGAGATACAATCATCATGGGGTGTCGACTGACATGGTGAAGGATAGGACGGGTATTGTTGAACACAATGGACATGATTATGGTGTGGATAAGTCTGCGCAACTATAGAATGTGCCCTACAATTGCGTCGCGGACAACCTTGTCTTCATCCATGGCGCCTGATTGATTAGTACAAGTAGAAATGGTGACCATAGAAAATGGACAAGGTATGATTGCTTTGTCTCGGGCACAATATGAGCTGGTCTGCAATTGTTGACCCTGAGTCGAGCCAACTCTACTGAATGCGACCATTTCGGAACGTGTCCAGCTAGCAAAAAGAAGTTTTCATGATCTTTGCCCTGTTATGTGTATAAATGGAGGATATTCATTCTCTCCAAAATAACCTAGCATAGTTCTATTTTTCCTGTTTCCCTTTGGTTTTGCAGCTCTTGCCGTCGTGTCTCCGCTCTACCATTTCTCTCTCTCATCCTTTGCCAACATCTCACTTGCATTTCCTCACTTTGTTACTTCGCTCCTTTTCTCATCTCTACCAATACTTCCCGACTATAGGTTGGTGTTTTTCTAGTGTGCCCAAGTCTACCTCGCTCCTCTGCCAGCATACCATATTCTCGGACTCCATGTTGCCTCTTTCTGGCTAACTCATCGCCCTCGATTCTGATAGAAACATGAGACCCCAACAAGGTCACTACCTCACCATTTGGATAATCAACTATTCTCAATAAGCTTCATCTTCTTAAAGAATCACCTAAAAAACATATCTTTGGTCGACAATTGTTAACCTAGAGTCAAGCCGCCCTTAGTAACAGTGCCCACATTGCAACCCCGTCCGATTAGCATAAAAATAATCCAATGCTGTATCCGTCTCTCCTGTTCGGGCCGGCCTCTCCTCATGGCTTGAATGGGTTTCTGGCCTGTGGGTGGTTGGACGGGATGGGTTGAGGCTCGGAGACCCTCAATCACTGCGGTTTCGGCCCAGTGGGCTAAGCTTCTCACACCAATTCGTTACATTGGTTTGAGAATGCCAGGGTTTGAGCCCCTCTATGGACACTGAAGGTGGGTCCACTCCTAAGTGGGAGGAGTGTAGCACGGGCCGGCCTCTCCTCATGGCTTGAACGGGTTCCATACCTATGGGCGGTTGGACGGGATGGGTTGAGGGTCGGAGACCCTCAATCACTGTGGTTTTGGCCCAATGGGCCAAGCTTCTCGTACCAATTCGTTACAGAGGATGTTCATTCCCTCAAGTTCAACTTGGAATATTCTTTCCATCCTATCCGCCTTCGGTTTTGCAACTCTCACTGCCGTGTCTTTACTATACCATTTCCTCCTTTCTCACCCTTCACCAACGGATTTCTTATAAATCTTCGTTTAACCCCTTTGCTCCTTCACTTTGCTCCATTAGGCATTTCTTTCTACCTCTCGGCCTCTCTCAGTGTGCCCTCATCTCCATCACACTATGGCATTCTACCTCAGGTCTGCCCGGTGCACTCTTCTAATTTCCGGCTGACTCCTTGTTGTAATAAAGAGAGGACAACAACATTGCGAAATTCTTGCTGTTTGGGACTCTGCATGTGCGATGCAATAGAGAGGACCAACGTGAACTGAGGGAATCGAGGGGGAGTCCCACAATCGGTTGAGACAGTTTGTGGTCCAAAATACATTTTTTTTCGTGGTGGGCTAACTTGTTTTTTTGTTCATGCGAACATTGCAAACTAATCAATGAGATGAATAGTCATATGATTTTTCCGTGCCATTCTAGTCGTTTGCACATCTTTTCTGACTAATCAGTCTGTCCACATGTTTTCAGTTAGGGTCAAACCTCAACCCTCTAATTTGCACTTGCAATACATATCGGTTGGGTTGCGGCACACGTGCAACACATGTTGATGAAATGGCCAGAAATCTGAGCTGCCATGAACTTTTACTCAGTTTTTCAAATGGAATAAGTGTAAAAAACTCACGGCATTGCTAGCACATTGGAAAGAAGACTGCCGCCGTTCGAGGTAGCTCACTACTTCGGGAAAAGGTTGCCAAGGTAGACTGCGGTGGTTCTCACGAGTCGACCATAGAATTAGAACTATTCAGTAAATTTTGGAACCCTCCTTCTCCCCCCTTGCCCCACAAAGATCGAGTGTGGTATCCTTGGTTCACGTTGGTCAACAGGGCCTACAACTGTTCGCAGAAACGGACGAACCGGGTTCCTATATCTTTATTATGGAGAAAGACTTATGACAGTGTCGACATGGATATCTACGACAGGTTCTGCTAGCTAATCTCCAAGACGCCTCCATTCTAGTAGGTCCATTTTTGAGATACCCCAATCGTGAACTTGTTATCTGGTTACCCCCATGTTGTAGCTTATCACCATGTCATCCTTATATTCTAACTTATGGTTAAGTCACTCCTACCATTGGGGAAAACCTGGCGATAATTTTCAAGACTAGGGGCACAAAAAATATTCCCCGCTTTCCCAAGAGAAGTGAAAACAAAGGGTTTCTATGCAACCCAAAAATCTTTCAGCCACTTTGAGAATTGCGGAGATGATTTTACAAAAACACGGAATGGGGGCGTCCTTGAAAGAATTCTCAGAATGGGGTCAGGTCTGTAAGAATCAGGACGGACCTGGACCAGTATGTCACGGTGCACTACTCGGAATAATGTGTTTTTCACCTGCGTAGTTCCCCGAGGTTAACTCCAGGCTGGCTGCCTGCCTCACCAGCCAGGGTGGCAAGTGTGCCCTCCCTACGCTCGCGCATGGCGGGCACTTCGGCCGGCGCAGCTGGGGCGGCAGCGGCGGTGGCGGCGGCGGCCTCACGTGCGCGTGAGGAGAGGGCGAGTGGAACTGCTGCTGCTGCTGCTGCTTCTGCCTCGTCCTGGCGATGGGTCTATGTCGCGAAGCCGCGTGCTCATGCGCCTAGAACGACCACGCGTTTCTTCTGGAGGCCAACTCCTCTCCTCTCCAGAGCTTCCCTTAGGGCCGAAGGCGACGGCCTGGAAGGCTCGGCAGTCAATGCCGTCCGGCGTGCTGCCTCATCGGCGAACGGGCCGAGCCCACTAGCGGGAGGCCCTGCGTGGCAGCGGCAGCAGCAAGTGCTGCGGTTGCAGCAGCACGACGGTCAGGGTGGCCTGGTGCCCAGGCTGGGGTTGCGTGCGCAGCTGCTGCAGAATGGGCAGCAACAGCCGCACCCGCACCCGCACCCGCAGGAGCGGCAGCAGCAGCAGTTGCAGCAGCAACGGGAGGAGAAGGAGAGCGGGCTGCCGCAATGGGGGGAGTTGGGTGAGGTGCTGCTGAGGTCTGCCGGGAGGAGAGAGAACTGGGAGCTGGTGGGCGTGCTTGCAGAGGCTGTGGCCAAGCAGCAGGTAGTGTCTCCTCTGCCCTCCAAACCCCTCTCCCTCTTGCTTCCCT